>WEKX01010865.1:16988-33275 GCA_013390025.1 Pitta sordida | reverse complement strand
GAGGAGGCTCAGAGGGGACCTCATTGCTGTTTACAACTACCTGCGGGGAGGTTGCAGCCAGATGGGTGTAGACCTCTTCTTCCAGGCTGACGACACCAGAACGAGAGGGCACAGCCTCAAGCTACGCCAGGGGAGGTTTAATCTCAATGTTAGGAAGCGGTTTTTCACGGAGAGAGTGATTGCATATTGGAATGGGCTGCCCAGGGAGGTGGTGGAGTCGCCATCCCTGGAAGTGTTTAAGAGAAGACTGGACGAGGAGCTTAGTGACATGGTCTAGCTGGTCTAGCTGGGGGGTGAGGGCTGGATGACCCTGGGCCCCCTCCGGCTCAGAGTGGCCTGCTAGACTGTGAGGCATCTAGGTTGTTATTATACTCTGGGATGTGCTCTTGGTCGCTGTACGGGTATTAGGCGGTGAGTTGGACTAGATGATCCTTGTGGGTCCCTTCCAACTCATAATTTTCTGTGATTCTGTGATTCTGTGATTATCTGCATTCATTTATGATGTGACATCTGCATTTAAGAATATTTATCAGATTTTCCTTATAAATAAGGAAGTTCCAAAGGTCATTAGAGTTTTCCAAAAGGCTTCATTCCAGCAGCCTGTGGATTTAAAATGTTTACTTACGACGGCAAGGTGCTAGAAAGTGCTGTTTCACTTTCTTATTAAATATGATTTCTGGTTAAATATAAAAAGTGCTGTATAGCTACAGACTTCCTGCTGGACCTGATAAACCCAGGTAAGCTGAGACAAGCTTCCATCTCTCCTAAAAGCCACCTCCATGTCAGAGGGTGTCATCAGTACCCACAGCAATGGGTAGTAGTCATGACATTTAAAAGGGAAGAATGTAGAATTTATTAATCAGACGAAAATTTGAAGTCACAAATATCTCTCTCAATTTTTTGATTATTGCCAGTATGTAAGCAAGAAGTTCCTCTAAAAGGCCTAGTCTGCAGCAAAGCAAGTTAATGAGCCCTCACAAGACAGATACAGCTTACACAGCGAGACTGTTTCTGCTGACACAGCTTATTAATACCACCATAAATGAAAGAAACTGTATTGGCTTGTTTGTCAAAATGAGTTGCATTTGCACCAGGCATTTACTCTCCTTGTATAAAAATGCTGATTATTTTATTTTTTACCCAACAACCTTCACAGACATCACTAGACTTGAGAAATCTCTTTCTGAGGACCTGTCCCAATGCCTTTCTCTACTCATTCCCTATTGTCTGCATTTCAAAACTGACTCTGTTGCCTGTGAGGTTTGTGGGTAGCTATATGTCTGCTTCTATAAGCCTTTGAGCATTTGTTGTTTACTGCCCATAGTGATGCTTTCTTATGAAGAATTTTTTAGGGCCAGGGGAGAGGGAAGCAAGTTGGATTTTATCTTTATTTAACGAGATCCCAGAAACTGGTTTTGGAATGCATTTGTCAGGAATGGGATCTGCGTGGAAAATTTTCATGTACCATTTGGCACATGCACAGTTCTCAAAAGACAAGAATGTAGCATCATGCAGCAACATGCAGCAAGTTCTAGACAGTTGCTGTGGACTCAGGAGAGTATTTCCTTCCTCCTATGCCTGTCCTGTCCAAAATCTTGAGCTCATACATTAAAATTCTTGATAACCCATCAGATGAAGGATGACTATCCAGAAGATTCTTATATGATTTCATTGCTCCCAGTGTTTTTCTGCTCCCTTTTAACCTACATGAAGGATATTGCAAAGACAAATAACTTTGCAGAGGTAGGACTGCTAGTCACTCTAAGGAAAACTGCATTTTCTAGGATGCAAGCTACAGAGCAGCACATGTCAAAGGGCAGATAGAACTAAATTTACTTCCTTTAACATACAGGTGCTCTACATTCTTGCAAATTTCATAACATAAGTTGCAAGCAGCAACTGCCAGAGAGAAAAATACCTGAGTATGTCTTTTTAGCTTCTTTTTAATACATATGCAAAGACCAAGACTTGTGTTATACTTTGGAAAGTCAGATTCTATTCATCTGGTCAAAATTTTGGGAGACAACAAGAAATGCAGTATTTGTAAAAAAAATTAATTATTTTTGACAACTGTTTCAAAATTATAGAGAGGATTCTTCTGAAAGTCCAAGTCCTCTGTGATATAAACAGCTATCATGTTATTTAAGAGAGGAGACTATTCTGGTTTTGGGGAACACTTTTGTATGTTCTTATAGATCAAGAAAGCCTAAGACAAAGCATATGCACTTATCAAAACATGTACTTAGCATAACAACATGTTAACCTCACCACTGTATTTACTCCCTTTCATATACTGACTGCAAGCATATTTTTAAACACTAGCTTTGAAAATGCGGTATCAGATGCCTCAGACCTTCCTAAGGTCCTTACAGCAGTGGTGTTGCCTGGTGATGGAAGATGTAATTATTTTCATAAGAGGTCCATTATTCAAGTTAAGGTCCATAACAAATAATTTGTCATACCGAAATAAATCGACCAGAAACAGGCATTTTTTCCTAAACTTGCAACATTTGCAGAACTGTAAAGAAAGAATGACAATAATTAAAAAATTGTAATATCTGTGTTCTCTGACCTTTTTTGTCCTTTATTTATGAATCTGTACTTCCCATATTTTAAGCTTTTCTTAGTAGAACATCACAACCTAGTGATTGTATAAGCTCACAGGAGCTTTCAGAAACTAGATTAGAACTTGAAAACAGAAGGCTGATGGAAATAAAAATAGAAAATTTAAGTGGAGAACAATCGTTTTTGTTATTCACATTGGAAACATTTCCTAAGGAAACTAAAAAAGGAGTTTCTAATGATATGCAAGAAGATTTTTGCAAATTGATTAATTGCTTAAGAAAGAACAGTATCATTTTAGGTAAGAAAAGTTAGGCTTTCAGTCTGCACGATCTCAGATCAATTTATGTCTGCAATATCGTATATCATTTGAATCAAATTAACACATAAAATACTAAGAAAAAAGAAATTCAGACACTGTCAGGAAACCTTTCCAGCAGTGAGACCTATTCACTAGAAATATTTTAAAACTAGGCTGGTACATATCAGAATTCAACCCAATAGTTACCAGTACTGTGCAAATAGTCCAGTGTGTATTTTCCCTGCCTGAGTTTTGTTTTTTTTTTTTTTTTGGCTCTGAGATACCTAAGGATCAAGATGTAGATCTTATTTATGGATAAGGTTGTCCCAAATAAATCACTTATTATTGCAACCATTATAAAATGTTTCTTTCCATGACACCATACAACCACTCCAGTTATACTCTGTTCACTTTCAGAGTAATTTACAAGACAGAAATACAAAATAAAGACTAGTTAAGTACATATTTTCTACACTTCAAGAACAAACCCTTTCTGCTTAAATTCAGCAGAAGATAATAGACATGTAAAAGCCAGCCAAAGTAGGTTATTGCCAATATAATTTTTCCCAAAGTGGACACACCTGGACTTTTGAACTTGCTCAGACACTGAACACAGCCATAATTAATACTGAACAGCCTCACAAGTCTCTTCAAAAAGCAGAGGTTTAGCCAGAGAATTAAATTACCTTGCAATCAGTTTAACCAGGGAAGAATGACCTCAATAGCTTGGGGTCTTTTAGGGAATTTCATGTCAGCATATTGGTAAAGTGCTTTGCCTCTTTAAATGTTTGCTAAAACTTATTCTCCCTAATTTTTTCATCATTTAGAAGTACATTGGGAGGCTTATATTTATGTCTTTCTTACCAATAAAGTTTAGTTCCTGGGCACATTCTGGAGCTTTTTGAATAATTTTTCCTACAGCTGCCGGGTTGAATCCTTTCGGAAGGAATTTTACATACATCACTGTGATTAAAAATAATGACAGTAGAAGATAACAAGAAACAAAGTAGGGTAAATAATAAAGATGTTATTTGAATGCTCTGTGAAGGAAGTTGTACTCTAAAACCCAAGTACAGGCTTTGTGTTTACAGGCTAAGAGGCTTTGCTATAGATGTCAGTAAAATTAGGGTCAGATATAGGTTATGATTCGCAGCTTTATTCTTAGCTTATTCTTAATTTGTTAAAAATGAGATTAATTCAAATTAATATCTTTTTTTCTTATGGATTACAAATTGTCCTGGGTTACATGAAAATTCTTATATCCACCTTATTTTTTCTTTTTTCTCCGAAGATGCCTTTTTTACTTTTTGGTGTTTTGCTTTTTTAAAGAGACTGAACTGCCAGTGATTGATGACTCAGACATTTGACAACCTGCAGTGACTGCCCACGTGTTGCAAGAGACTGGACTGTTGCCGCCAATAGCTCAGTCATCAACATGCTTTGCTGCAAATGTGAAGAGTGTCCACCCAGGCGCTGAAGGTGTGCACCTCAGGCTACAAGCTGGGTGTTAAACAAGACATGGAGTGAGGCAAATCCTGAGAGGCTGAGTAGCATTTCTTTGTCCTTGCACAAACTACTCAGCTGTGATAACTCCCCTCTGTGGAAGCATCAGGACAATCACACATAACCTTAAGAACACCTCTACCACCTCTGCTGGTGGGCCTTAATCGATCTGTCTTGGAAGGCGACAAAGACTTCCGAGATGTGCTGTGAACCAGTATTACATCATTCAGTGTAGAACTCACTGCTCCAGGGGAGGTACCAGGGGGCATTCCCATCTATCCTAAGCCGAATAAGACCACACTTGGACTTTACTAAGCACTGTGTTTTCTTCCCTCATCACATGGCACTTCCGTTACCACCTGGGGCTTCCACCACTACCTTGATGGATCAGGACAGTGGCCACCACTTTGAGAGGACTTAAACCATCACTTCAACCGATGAACATCCAAATTGCAACAATCCAGCCTCATGATTGGATTCAACAGGTGTCTCGTGGGTCCTTCCAGTCACCTGGGGAGTCTGCAGCCAGCTCTTCTCTGACTGCCTGTATCATAACTGCAGACTCATTCCAGCGCCACGCAAGCATCAACTGGTGTCTGTAGTGGTTTGATCCTGGCTGGATGCCAGAGACTTACCAACAGCTACTCTCTCACTTCTCATTCCCGTTGCCGCACAAACAGGAGAGAGAGGAAAAGAAAAAAAAACAAAACAGAAGGGTTTTGCTACAGCAGGAATGAGGACTATTAGAAATCTTTTATTGTCACGGGCAAAACAAACTCCAAGGAGGGAATATAAAGAATTTATTTCTAACAAGATCAGAGCTTAACCTGAGAAGTATCATCTTTAAGGCAACCTTCTTCCTCACCCCTCCGTCTCTTACAACAGATACCACATTCCCACTTTCTCCAGTAGCAGCGGGGGACAGAAGTAGTGGAAAACCAGGCAGTTGGTGTTTCTCTGCCACTGCTCAGGGGAGGAGGCCATTCTTCCTGCATTCCATGGGGTCTCTCCCATGGGAGAAAGTCTTTCATGATCCTCTCGAGCATAAGTCCATCCCAGGGACAGCAGTTCTTCCAAACACTGCTGCCCATGAGTCACTCCACAGGACGCAGTCCTTGAGCACTGGCTGTTCTGGTGTGGGTCCCATCCCAAGGCACACATCCTACCAGGTACCGTTCTGCTCCATTGTGGACTCTCCTCTCCATGGGCCACACGTCTCTCCCAGGACCCTGCTCCAATGTGGGCTCCAATGGGCTGCAGCTTCTTTTCAGCATCCAGCCCCTTAATGTGGTCTCCTCCACAGTTCACAGGTGGATTTCTCCGTCCCTGTGAATTTCCCATGGGCTGCAGGGGGACAGCCTGCTTCACCATGACCTTCACAGGCTGCAAGGAGATGCCGGGAACACCTCATCCCCCCCCTTTGGCCCTGGCCTTGGTGCCTGCATTTGCTGTTACAACACCTCACCACTCTTCTCTGGTGGCCATGATTGTCTTCCTCCCCCTAACTTTTTTTTCCCTTCTTAAATATGTTATCACAGAGGCAACTCTATTATTCTTGATTTGCTTGGTCTTGGCCAACAGTGGGTCCAGCCAGGAGCTGGGTGGCATTGGCTCTGCCAGCTATGAGGGAGGCTTCTAGCAACTTCTTGAAGAAAAACCTTCCCCATAGTCCCCATGCTGCCAGAAACTCAGCCACAGAAAAACCCGACACAATATCCAATCCCAGATATCTCCCGTTTCCTGCCAGCCTTAACTCTGTAATCATTCCTGCCAGGTTTTCTGGGCATGTGGGATGTGAACCACCTGGAAGGGTGGCCATCTTCTCTCTGTGCTATGGCCATGTGTGGTTTTAATCCAGGTGGGGGAAGCTGGCCATCATCTCGATTTGGTCTGATGGGCAGAGCTTGGGAAGTCCCTCCTTATTAGTTGGTTTAAGCCAGTTTTATCAGTACTGTTACTAGAATTTCTTCTTGGTAAAGCATTATTTTTCATTTACACCTGAATGTATGTTGTCGTTGTCTCTGTATTGGATAAACCAAGGGTATTCAGTCTGAGGGAGGAGACTTCTCTCTGACTCCTTCTCCCCTCAAACCGAGACATGAGAGTACAAATTTTTAACAGTGAATTTAACTTAGAGCAGTAACTGAATTCTGTATATTTAAGAGTCATCACTAATAACAATGAAGTCACTGGCAATTAATATCAGCTACACTCAACAAAAGTAAAATGTACACATACCATACTCTATTTTTTAAAGAAAGGAGATATAGATACCTATATTGTATCTCTATTTAAATAAACACAGCAATCAGGGAGCACTGTGAGACTCCACACCTCTCCAGCCTATTACTGAAGCTTAGCTCAGTGCTTGTCTTCATCTAACCATAAAACAAGGGAATCCTTATGGTGGTGCTTCAAATTTGGAGACAGTTTTTTCTTCTACCTCTGCTACTCAGCAGAGGTAAAGGCAAACTAACCCCAAACTTCTACGGCTCTCTTAAACAATAAATATATACATGCCAGTTGCCCCAGTCATCACTGCAGGAGGAAGATCTTCCTCACCATATTCCTTCTGTCAGATCTAAATGAAAACCACAAGTTATCCAAGATAAGGAAATCATCATAGTTACATTCATGTATGTAAGAGTTNCCATCACGCATCCAGCCTAGCTGACTGGACCATGACAATGTAAATCATAGTAATAGGTCTGCAATTTTTTCAAAATAAATGCCAAAAAAGTTTCTACATATGGTAAGCTGCTGTTTCTCTCCTGATTTGAGGATTTAGAAATTCATAGATTTTAGAGAGATGGATATAATTTGAGGGCTTAGAAATTTAGAGATTTTAGTGGAATAGCTAGAAGATTTGGATTTAGAAGAGTTAGTAGGTGTTAAAGTCATTTGTTGAGCCTGAAATTTAAGGTTAAAAATGAAAGGCAAATTTGCTCGTTTCTCAGCACAAAACTGTTAATACACAGGAGTTTAGTCAAAACATAGTCCAAAGGAATGTAAAACATCAGAGCTGACTGGATGAAGGCTTAAAGCAAGGTGTAAGTTTATGACATAATGCTGAAGGAATACATATTCATGAGGTGATTTGTGTACGTCTTAGGCAGGTGTATAAATACAAGTGACAAAACTGGGGCTGGGCTTTTTGCATTTCAGTTTTGGCCTTTTGGCACTTGGAGGGACTAGGGGTTGCTATCTGAAGTTATTTTTTCCTGGCTCCTGAGGCCAAAAATAAACTTCTGTAGCTTGCAAGCAATCCTTGGGTCCTCAAACCGATTTCTTTAAATCACTCCCATCCTCATTGAGGGAATGAAAAATTTTCTGAAATACTAGTTAGAAACAGCTGCAGTGTCTTCCCTGCATCCTAATACTTAGCTTGGCTTTGCTTAATTACTCTTCTGCAGATCTCACTTTGTGATTTTGACTAAAGATCATTATTCAACTTACTTAAGAGAAGAGAAAATCTTCAGAGTCAAAATGCTTCTGCCCTTAGAAATGACAGGATGAAATTTGGTGTCATTTTTAATGTCTGTCAATAGCCAAAGGTGATTTGGTTACTGGTGAAGTGGCAAAACAAGTGATGGAGATCCAGGAGTCTTGAGAAGGAATGGGGGAAAAGGAAAAATCAGGAATCCTCAAGGCAGATGTTGAATTGTCATTTCCTTTCATCGTGTACTAGTCTTTTTTCTTCACTTGCAGAAAAAGGCTTGAATACTAGAAACTGTCTACTTCGTAAGCATATCACACCAAAAGTCTGGCAAGAGAAAAAAGCTGAATCTTTCTGAGCTTTCATTATTAACGAAAATGCTCTAGAGTTGAAAAACAGAACTCCCAATAACTGCAAAATGCATAACCATCATTGTATGCTTGATGGCTCACATTAAACAGAGTTCCAAAATTATGACTCATGAGAAGTTATGAGTGGTCCTGGCAAAACTACAGCAGTACAGAATCAATCTATCTTCATCTGTGCACAAAGTTCAGAAATACGTATTTATTGTGATAAGTGTCAAAAAATCAGTTTGGTTGATTTCCTGTTTATTTTTAAATCAATTAATGACAAATATCTTTCCTATTCTTATTTATGCTAAAAGCTATTTAAAATTTTATATATTTAGTATACTTATTGAAAATTTTGGAGCAAAATGGCAGGTCAGGTACCTAACAACTAATTTTTTATTTTCCTAGAGACATTTTGTATGCATCCAATTTCATGATTTTTTTCAATTTTTTTTTAGCCTGTGATCCTGTATTTAGCATGTGCATGTAAATGTGTACTTATTGCTCTCTTTATCTGGTGGCTTTTTTTAAATTTCTCATTCAAGTTAGATACCCTCCATTTTTTACTTCCAGCATTCTTGACATCTAAGTCTCCCTTAGTGATTAAGAGAAAGAGGCTATTTTGTCAGACTTGACAGTGTTTGGGTAACGTTTGGATTCATCGATCTTTTCAAAGGGCTTTTCCAACTGAAACAGCTCCATGATTCTATAAAAAAATTGACAGACTTCCCCACTGAGAGAGACAGTTTTCCTGTGGCTGATTTTATTTTCCATATGTCTGCTGCCTCAGTGAGAATGTGGATTCTAGCAGAAGATGAATGGCACAGCTTCTTGGGAAGGCCTGTTTACGCAACTTGATTGGCAGAGAGTAGCAGTAGCATGCCAAGGATGTGACTATTTTCTGAGTACAGGGTTCTTGTAGATTATCTTGACCCTTTAAAAATTAAATAAACAGGAATAAATCTACTACCAGGAAAAAAAAGAAAGGAGAATAGAATGAATTTTAAACAACACTAATTGTCTGTGAGACACTGAATTTCAATCTCTCTTGATTATTGGGGTCAGAAAAAAACATAAGTGTGTGTGGGTCTGTGTGTGGGTGCAGGGGTGGTGTGCATGGGTGTGTGGGTGGTGTGCAGGAGCTGTTAGTCCATACAAGGAGAGCCAAGCCTGCAGTTCCACAAAATGCACAAGGCCTGCAGTCTCATTGCATAGAAGGCACACCGTTGCCAAAAGCCATGTGAAAAAGGCAGTCAATCAAAAAGGCCTGCCTGGTAGCCTGCCCACAACATGCCTTCTGGAGCCTCTGAAAGGCCGCATGACCCCTCACTCAGGTCTGAAGGGCACTGAGTGATAAGTGACTTGGATGTCCCACCTGGGAGGGGTGGCTACAGTGGCCAGATCACAGAAATACAGCAGCACATAAGCTCAGAAATCCACTGGTAAGTGTCCAGTGGTAAGTGTCCCCGCCTGGCGTGTGGGAGACCCGGGTTCAATTCCCGCCAGGGAGACAGTGTTAAGAGTTGGACTCGATGATCCTTGTGGGTCCCTTCCAACTCAGAATATTCTGTGATTCTGTGATTCTATTTTGCCTTTCTCTTGGGACTTACCACTACCAGTGGACTGCCACAGGATTCTTCAGTGGTTGCTATTTAATTCTCTTACTCTAATCTCTTCTTTCTTTACTCTTTTAATCTCTCTCCCTTTCTTTATTCTTTTCCTTACTCTTTTGGGTAACTTAAAACTAATGCATTGGATTCTACTATGTTGTGAGAGTTGCTTTGTGCTGGGTGCTTTTACAGAATGCTTCTGCCTTGGTTGTTTGGTATCCTTGCAAAATCTTCTGCCAAAATGTTTATTTTCTCACTAAATTAAAAGAAATTTCTCTGTATGCAAATCCAAGTTATTAATACACTAAAGGCTTTCCAAAAGTTTGGCAGGCTCATTTTAAGTAATATTCCCAGTTAAGAAGTTAAACTGGAGTGTTACATGGTGTAAATGGGTATTCAGTTTTCGATTCAAGATGAAAACTCATATAATTTTTTAAAAACTTTTTTCTTTTAAGTCATTGAATATTCCCTTTCTTTTCATTCTTTAGGTATTTTTTTCGTCTCATTCTCCCTCATCCAGTGAGCCATTCAAATCCCTGGTAGCCTTTTTAGTGGCTGCACCAGGTCCTGAAGTAGTCTGGTTTAGGTCTAATTCAAGTTTCTAATGATGCTGTGCCAGAGTTGAGGTCTAAACCAGAACATCCACTGACATTGATCTGGAGTCTTTAAAGTTGTGCACTTTACTTTTTTGTTGCTGTTGTTTTAATATTACTGCAAATAGCAGCAGCACACACTGTTGCAAAGTCTCAAGCAAGTTCAAGACCACTTAACTTTCATCTCTCTTATGCCTGTTTATAGAAATCACCGAGACCAGAAACGCAGATACTTTTCCAATGCACACAGAACTGATCTTAGGTCTTCTTGAAAACCTAGTTAATACGTTTTTATAGAACTAGCACATTCTGAACTTCCTCTGACACAGCTTCATTTCCTCATATCGTAACATTAGTCACTAGAGACAGGTCAGCCTTGGCTGTCCCCCTTGAGGAAGTTGTAGACTGTGATGGGGTCATCCTTCTCTTCTCCAAGATGAACAAACCAAGTGATCTCAGCTGCTCCTCCTGATTCTTGCCTCTGAGGCCTTTCATCATCTTCGTTCTCCTTCTCTGGACATACTGCAACAGTTTGATGCCCTCCTTATACTGAGGTACTCAAAATCACACAGAGGGTTTGAGGTAAGACCACACCAGTGCAGAGCAGAGCGAGACAATCACTTCCCTGAACCTTCCAGCGATGCTTCGCCTGATGCAGCATCAGCTGGCCGTCCTGGCTGCCAGGGCATTTCTAACTTACTCAACTTTCTGTCGACCAGGACCCCCAGGTCCCTTTCCATGGCATTGCTTTCCAGCATCTCATTCCCCAGTCTGTATGAACACCTAGAATTGCCCCATCCCAGATGCAGAATCTGGCACTTTCCCTGCTTGAACTTCATTCATATAGTTGGTAATTGGCAAGACCTCTAGTTTGTCAAGGTCTCTCTACAGGGCCTCCCTGCCTTTGAGGGAGTCAACAGCTTCTCCCAGTTTTGTGTCATCTGCAAACTTGCTTAGTATCCCTTCCAGTCCTGTGTCCAAGTCATTCATGAAAGTGTTGAAGAGCACAGGGCCTAAAATGGAGCCCTTCAAAACTCCACTAGTGACAGGTCACCAGTTGGATTTCATCCCGTTCACTATTACCTTCTGTGCACTGTCTCTCAAGTGGTTTTCAATATCTCCCAAAATAACCTCCATAATTTTACCAGGCACTGAATTGAGACTAACAGGCTTGTAATCACCAGTATCTTTCTTTTTACCATTCTTTAAAACTGGGACAATATTTGACAGATTCCAGTCAACTAGGACCTATCCAGACTACCAAGACTGTTGAAAAATAATTCAAAGAGGACCCACAAGAGCATCATCCCCTTCTTTCAGTACTTGGGTTGAATCCCATTGGACGCTATAGATTTATGCATATCCAACTGGAGTAGTAAGTCTCAAAAAAGTTCAGGATTGACAGTGAGGTTATTATACCCTCAGTCAAGGTCTTCCAACACTGGGCTCTGAGGGTCCAAGGGCTCATCACTTGTGTTGACAGAAGTGAAAAAGGCATAAAACATTTCCACTTTGCCTACCTCCCTATTTGTGAGATGACTGACCTTATCAATTAGTGAACAAATGGTAACTCTGAACCTCCCTTTGCTGTTAGCATCTTTTTAAAAGCCCTTTTTGTCATACTTCTCAGTGCTAGACTGTTTGAATTCTTACTGAGCTTTGGTTGCAAGAATTTTCTTCCTGCAGTGGTAAACAGCACCCCTACAGTACTCCCATGTTACCCAGCCTTGTTTCCAAAGGCCATACGTTTTCCCTTTGCACCTAAGTTCTAGCAGAAAATCCTTGCTCAGCTCAGTTGGCCTGCCTCACATGCTTGACTTTAAACACACTGGAATTGCCAGCTACTGCAGTCTTTAAGACATGGCTGAAGTTTACAACTGAAACAGTGTGAACCAAAATTGCTCTCCGACAGCAGAAATAGCAAGAAGCAGAACTGAGAGTGTTACAGAGAAACCTACTGATGTCTGCACCTCAGCTAGGCAAGGAGTTAAATTTTCCAAGTGCTGAGGGACTAATTGCTAATAAATAGAACAAGCTGAAGAATGAACAAAGTGTAACAAAAAGAAGGGTAACAGAGATGGTGAAAGGTTTGGAGCAGCATGCTCATAGCTGGATCCTAAGCCCTGTCCTTTTTACTTAGAAACACCATCTTCAGGTACATCATTTTTAGCAGGTAATTAATGTTCCATAGCAGTAATGTTTACACAAGAAAAGTATTATTTAAAGCCTTTGATAACTAATGTATTGTTTCTTTCATACTATCTGCTTTCCATGGAGAACAAAAACTTAGAAGTACTTATTAACAACCCTGAAGACATATCTATCTGCACCCTAGCACCTCTCATTGTCCTCCTCTTTGGAAAAGTGTAAACTCATGAATGAGTATGTTAGATAAAGCACAGTAGGCTAATAATACAAATTCCTTAACATAATTCAGAGTTTTTCTTGAGGAGAGGGCACTTCACTTGCAACTGCTAATAAAACTGGGTTTCCACGTCCCTCAGGGGACAAGAGCTCATGTGCTAGTCAACTGCACCACCTAGCTTTACTCTGAAGGATCTTCAGAGGCCTATTTGTTCTGTCACCATTGCTTATGTTCCTTCATGGTGAATGCTTCTTACTGTATAACTCCTGCTCATCTGGTGTCTCAACACTGATAGTACAAACAATTCAACAGCTCTGACATGTTCAGAGTCCATGAAATCTCTCATGTAACCCCTAAAAACCAATTGTATTGGTTTTCACAACAGTTTAAGAGAACTCCTTTGTCCTTCCATTCTTCTGTCTTATGCTGACTGGTGTGACCTTTCAACCCATGAATACCTCCTATAACTCTTGTGTCCACATTTACCAAAGCTAGTCAAGCAAGACGTGTTGTTATTTTGATTTACTAGTGAGTGGAGTAACATCAGTTAAAAGAAACCTTAGGAGACGAGCTCTATCACTTACTGTTGATGTTCCTTGGAAGTTAAAATCTCCATTTTTCAGCAATATTCAATTTCTAGGAGTGTTAAAACAGGGTGTCTGTGACCTCTGAAACCAAAATTGTCCTCACTTTTAAATGAGAACTGGCATGTTCCCACTAAGTTTCAAGTCGAACAAAAGCCCTTTTTCTAAAGTTTTAAACTTGAGTACTGGAAAACAATGTAGCAGACTTTGTCTTCCTTGTGGAAATGCAGCCTGGTGGGATTTTTTAAATCAATTTCTGATCTCATTTAGCTTCAATGCTCTAAAGAGCAAAAAAAGCAGAACCAAGTGGCTAAACCTTACCTCAGCCTCAGACCAAGGAGCAATATGAACAGGGCTACTGCAGTCCTTTGTTGTCCAAGCCAGGCCACGGTCTTTTGCAACATATTCGCCGGTGCTTCTGAAGACAGAAGACCAGCAAAATCCACATGTGAAATCTACACCATATACACATTACCAGTTTCATTCAACTAGGTAAACCAGAACAATTTATTCAGATAATCAGGAAAATAAGCTAGAGCATCAGTCCGTGGACTCCTTGGTATCTTGTTTGTAGTGGCCCTGTTTTCTTTACTCTTCCTTCTAGACTGCGAAAGCCAAAAAGCCACTTGTAAAAACTACTCAGAGCCTTTTCATCTTTGAGTAGGAGGTATTTGCTTTATTCAGACAAGGTAGTAAGGGGGATTTCTCCTCCTTTCTCAATCTACTCATCACAAGGAATTACAAGATTTTTATACACACTAACATGGCAATATTTCTTTATTCTACTGGTTATTATTATTATTCTAAATCTCCTGACACATTCTGATTGATTACTGCAATTATTTCTAAGCAACTATCTAAAGTTCCTTTTCTACAAGTCTCTATTATTTTAAACTGAATACAATCAATACTGTAGCTGGAAGGTGAAAAATACAAAGACCTGCTGAGGCCTAGAAATTCTGTAGCAACTAAGGCACCTTGAAAAGTAAAAATACAAAGACTTACTAAGGCCCTATAGAAATTGTAACAACTAAAGACACTTTTAAGGGCTAAAATACAAAGACATACTGAGGCCTTAAAGATATATACGTAATACACAAAGACCCTCTAAGGCCCATAAGATACTTGTAGCAACAAAGACCATTTTCAAAAAGCCTTGAGTTTTGAGTAAGCAAACTATACAACAGCCTGTTCTCTGTATCACTGCTGCTCCTGCTCCAGTCCCTAAGCCTGTCCTAGAACAAAAGGTAGATTCTACTGTCATATAAAGCTGTGAACAGCAGTTTTCTCACAGCAATGACACTTTATTTTGTATATTGTTTTAGGGCATTTAGATCTTACCAGTGGCTAAGCTACTGAAAGCAACAGCCACTGAAATGCTGAACTTGCAGAGTCACAAGACAGATTTCCTCATCACTAACTGCACTTAAACTAATAAAAAAAAGCATGAGTATGAAGAGATCCTTAATATGAACAGAGCCATGAAAACAATCAATGAAAGGAGGTTTTGTGCTCTTAACAGACACACTATAAGCCAGAAGTCACACCAAGCTTGTCAGCCCAGAGAACCAGTACATACTTCAGCATAGCTTGCTTTTAAACAAATTATCAAGATGTTTTAAAAGAGCGGAAGATATTAAATATATTTTATATGTGTTGCACAATCTCACTCTTCAGTTTCTGCTTAGCATCCAGAACTTCCTCATACAGGAGCAATTTTGGCAATTGTGTTTTGTTCCCTATTTCTTAATCTTACTTCATTGCTGCTGGGCTCCACCAGTTCTCCCTATGGATAGAACGAAGTGGTATAGTATAAGAGCCTTGGGATACAACCTTTGCTTATACATCAACAGTACCAAATGCAATATGACCACTCACATAGGGAAAATTACAAGATCAGGTTGTGAACCTCAAGAGCTGTACACTATACAACACAAGGCAAAAAATAGTAATTTCAAATCCCCATGGTAGGAAATTAGCTCAAAAACTGCTTCTGAGCTTGACACAAATAAAATGCAGGCTCCTTTCTGAATTGCCTGATTCAATTATGGGCTTGCTTTTTACTATCTTCAGGACTCTAAGTTGTTATTCTCTAATGTGATAAAAAGTATACCCTTAGTCTGTTTTCCTACGACCTGATCTGCCTTTAAATCCAGACTTACACTTTCGATCTAGGCAACACTCTTTCAACACCTGTTAAAATAATCAAAACAACAAATAAAACTTTTAATCCAGAATTTTGGGGCCTGTGGTTCCTGTTAGAAGATGCAGCAAAGACAGCAGAGATATAGCTGAAAGCAACAGAACATGATCCACAGGAAAGGATCCAAGTGAAGCTAAGTGTGAATAAAAAGATGCACAGCAAACAAGAGACTAACTGCTGTGTAGTTTTCTATTATTTGAAAGTTGCTAAGAAGTAGCCAAAATTGTAAGGCCAAAAGATGAACTTTATCCGAGCTATACCATTATGTTGANCAGAAACCACTCTAGGTATTATGGACTGATCCAACCAGCCCAGAGAAACTGTTTTGCCAGTTATGAGCTACGATTTCATTTTGACAAGTGAAATGCAGTATTAAGCATATAAAATGGAAGCTCCAAAAATTTCACAGTAGAAATTAAACCCACAAGGACAGGAGGAAATGTCTTTCTAGCTGTTTGGATGATGNCGTGTAAATCAAAGATGGATCATAGTGAAACCTAGAACTAACAATTTGACCATCAATAACAGTTAGAATAGACTAGCTTATTCCTCAAATTTTACTTAAAAATTCACAGCTGCTGTGGACAGCCCATGGTCTACGAACTGCAATCACCATAGTATACATGGACTATGTAACGGACCCCCACCAAACGCAACCAAAAAGGATGTGAAGGGTGCCACGTAGCAATCACTTGGTAACAAACTCTGAAGCAATGAAGAGCAAGAAGACCCCGGACTCTAATAAGGCTGTTGATCCAGACTGTTGTGTGCGGGATG
>WEKX01010864.1:84347-94976 GCA_013390025.1 Pitta sordida | reverse complement strand
CAAAGAAATAAACAGTGAGCATCCACAGCATTTGCTTGCAATAGCAACACTGTCGTGTTTAGCAGTTCTTCTGTAAAAATGAAAGTGGATTATACCCACAGTGTGCAGTAGACAATTTCCTTTGATACTTTTTGGGGTAGAATCAAGGAGAGGAATCTTCACTACTATCACAACCCACACATGGGGGGACGGGAAGGAGGGGAGAGGGGAAGGTGTGGGGGCGAAGTCCAGAAAATCCTCAAATTAGCAATTCAAATATATGTAAATATGGCCCACCCCCCACTCTCTCAGCTCCAAGCAGCAGGAGCAGCAGCAGCAAGCAGAGGAGGAGAGCTCCACAGGGCAGTTTGGTTATTATGCCTTTGAGAGAGTGTTATAAAGCTTCCCCACCATTTTTATTAATATTGCAACACTGTTATAAGCGAGTGAGCTCTGGGTGTCCCCCGAGTGAGTGGCACCTACCAGCCCTGTCCCCCCACTCCCCAGAGTGCTGAGTGAAGGGGGGAGCTGGGAAATGTCTTTTCAGGAAAAAAAATATGATGTAGTGAAGCCACAAAAGGTGAACTGTGAGGTAGCAAAGGATTTCTGTATTTTGTTCTCAAGAGCAAATTGCATGATTGAAGAAAATGACACTGTTGTGAGGTCTTCAAATTATTTTTGTTTTTTAAACACTGCTTGCTATTAAGATTTAAATGAAGACTAATAGCAAAACTTTGTCAGGAACGTGCCTTGTATAAAAGAGGGACTGCATTTGAACTGCAGAACTGAAGATTTGTTGAACTTGGGCCTCAGGCTTAAGTAGGTTTTTGTTTGGTTTTTTTCCCTCAGAAACTTTAACATGAATAACATTAAGTCACACATACACATTGGGTCATAGATATAATTCATCTTGAGGGGTGACGTATATAATGAAAATGATTGAAGGCTACTTACTTATTTTGGCGGAATTGAGTTGGGTACAACTGGTCTGCTATAAGGCATTTGCTCTCTAATGTATTAATTAGACTGTTGACAATCTCAGCAAAGATAACCTTTTAAAAAGCACTGAAGAATTTATCAGTAATCTCATTAAGTTTTCAAAATCTCCACTTTCCTGAGGCCAATGTTGCGAAAGGTGCCTTCACTCTTCTGTCTTACTGTTATTGTGAGCAAAATTGTTAAGAATTTGATGGACAACAATACAATTCTCTTTCAAGACAACACTAGTACATGTCACTGAGACAGTTGTGATGTGGTTTGCATTATCCCCTCTGCCCAGGCTTGGTACAGCAACTTGCATGGATGCTGGATGCCTGGAGCAGACCATGTAAAAGATGCTGTGCTTGACATTTCTGTGGCCTCATTCTGTTTGTTTTATGAGTAGTTCATTGGAATTTTGTTGCTGGTCTTGCAAACTCAAGTAGTAGTTTTCTGGGTATTTAAAAAAAAATTATTCTAATTTATACTTTAGGTCTTATTCCTCTTTGCAGGTAAATGCATATTAATAGTAGGAATATTACATGTTTGGGAAATTATGTCACAGCAGAAATCTTCACAGGCAGTACAAAACAACTATTTGTGCTGAGATGGATGAATGGTTATTATCTCTTTGTTTTCTTTTTTATTATCCCTTTGAATTAAAATCTCTTTGTAAAGCCATTATCCTTGTTTTAAACAGCTCTCTATATTGAATATGCCTCTGCCTCTTCTACTTTTCTTTCCATTGCTTAGATTGATTTCTAATTTTCTGTGATTTCTGAGCTCTAATTTCCTTATTGCTTCATATTTTTACAACGTCCTGTTCAAAATTTTGGTATATGCATATTCTATTCTGTTTCTCAAGTGCATGTAGGCCAAAAATTAGTAGGAAACTTCTCTAAAAACTGTATTTGTTGCTCTAGTGGCAAGCATTCTCCTTGAGGAAAGTTGTGAAAAACTGTCAAGATGTGCGTGTGCATAAAAATACCCCTGATGATGGGAACTGATTTATTTTTTAGCCATGGCTTCATTTTGTCAGTTACACCAAACAGAACAGGAAAGAAGCTCTTCTGATAAAACCCAGTGAAACAAAGACTTCAAAACTATTTAAAATTGCAGCATCTCAACTATGCCATCCTGTTCTGCAATGATGCACAGGGTGGACATAGGTAAAACAATGGACTGCCCAGGGAGGTGGTGGAGTCGCCGTCCCTGGAGGTGTTTAAGAGAAGACTCGATGAGGAGCTTAGTGACATGGTTTAGCTGGGGGGTGTCAGGCTGGATGATCCTGTGGGTCCGTTCCGGCTCAGAGTGGCCTGCTAGACTGTGAGGGAACTAGGTTTGTGTTACTGCTCTGGGATGTGCTTTCGGTCTCTGTACGGGTGTTAGATGGTGAGTTGGACTAGATGATCCTTGTGGGTCCCTTCCAACTCATAATATTCTGTGTGTGAATCTGTGTGTGAATACCAAGAAAGAACAGTTGTGACTAGCTATAATCCACTGCTTTTCCATTTTCAAAATGATTAGAAATGTTCTCTCTATCTGTGACAGGACCTGACAACTTCCAAAATTCATCCTCAAGCCTCATTTGTGGACAAGAAAAAAAGAGGACCTCAAAATTGCCACATGTCAGAGAAAGGGAAGAAGAAAGGCTATGGTTGTCATCAATGTCATAGATCCCTGAAATGGCATTAGGTGCACTCCTTAAAAGTGGACAGTGTCTCATAATATAGAGGAAAGTCAATAATTTCTCTACTCCCTGTAGGTTTTTTTCCCAACATGACCAGGAAAGAAAATTGCCTTCCTGACCTTATCTAATGATTGATTTCACCCTAAACATTTGATACATAGGTTTCATCTTGTACATCAGCCAGACACCTTCAACAATGTGAAGCTAGTAAGGGGAATAACTTTCCGTAACTCCCTCATTACAAGCCAAATTTTGATACTTCTCATATTTTACCGTGGGCTGATTCAAAATGTGAATTCAATGTAACCACTGGCTGTGATGACAACATATTTACAGTCAGCAGCTTGTCTCTGATTAAATAGACCTGTTAGAACCAATGAGAGTTCTTGTGAAATAAGGTGTCATTTAATTAGAGTAAGGGCAGTGGGATATGGCTCTGTATATGTGACATTTACCTGCAATACAGCATTTTCTTTCTGTGCAGTGTGGTCTGTACTCAGGATAGACAAAACTGTGTCCTAGCTCTAAGGGGAAATACAGTCATCCCTCTTCCACTTTGCGATTCCCATATTGCGGCTTCAATACTCTGCGGCGTGATTTTTCCGCAATTTGAGGAGGTCTGTTTTGTGACTGCGTCTGTGTGAACTGACAGTCATGAATATTCAAATTAGACAGTCATGAATATGCAAATCAACCCCCCCGCTGTGCCGCATGGACCATGGGCGCACTGCTCTGCCTGTGCTGCGTCTGCCCCGCTATGCTGTGAGCGAGGCAGCCGCAGCAGTTTTACCGGCGCCACGTCCACGCTGCACCCCATCCACCCTGCCCCGCTCCGACCGAGGTGGTCGCGGCATGTCCCTCTGGTGTTGCGCCTGCCTTGGTCTGAGCGAGGGTAGCTGAAACAGCACTGGAGCGTGGGGGGTGGCCACAGAGGTGTGTCAGGGAACACAGTAGAAATATCCCCTGTCCCACCTGTCCAGCCCCCAGGGGGACAAAGGCACTGCTGCTTCTAAGTTTTTTTTCCTCTTAAGTTCTAGCTCTGCTCCATCTCTCCACCAGTGCAGTTAACAAGTTAAAACATTAGTGTACAAACTGTATGTACCTTTCTTGGGTTTTCTTAACATATGTTAACTAAGACAAGTACCCTGATTAACATCTGAATCTACAAGATGTACTGGCTGCATCGTTGCTGAGCTGCATCCCCACACTAACACTGCTGCCATGCTGGCCGGGCAAACCCCTCTCTCACCATACAGGTTCCAGGACCCCACTACTCCAGCAGAGGCAGGACAGGGACTGAGGCTGGCGCATCTCGCAACCGTTGCCTTGCCAACAGGGCCGGGCTGTTGTGTGGCCAGCCTCGGGATGCCAGTGCGAGCCCCACCAGGGGGACATGTATAGGCTTTGAAACTCCACTTTAAATGTGTGTGCTGCAGCAAGGCATGTAAAAGTGAGGTGGCAGCCCCAAAGGGAAGGATCACAGTGCTGCCACCCTCCCCCCACCTCCAGGACCAGCACTAGGTCCCAAGCTTGATTTCAGCAGCACTGCAGGGCCCTGCACAATCCCTCACGGTCCCACGACAGCCTCAGGCTGCCTGCAGGAGGGAGAGAGTGGTCCTTGGTTGCGGATGAAGTGGTGCCACTCGCCCCACACAGTAGACGCTGCATGCAGAGCACATAAAGAATCCTTGCCAGGGTCCCAAACATGGCTCCTGCAACCCCCACTTCTCCCTGCCCACCTCTCTGCAGCTCTGACTGCTGCCCGCGCCTGCCCCATTTGGAGTTCCTTTCTCCCCTCCCCTCTCCTCCTCCCACCCACCCCCACATCCCAGAGGAGATATTGACACAAACATCTCCTGTATTAAAAAAAAAATTGCCAGGTTCCTGGGTTTGAACAATGTTTTTTTTTAATTGGAGGCACTCGGCATAGAAACGTGAGTGGGACGGCAGCAGAGGCTTTGCCAGTGCTGGCAAGATGGCCACGCATATCCCTCAGGAAGGAACACACCAGGGAGAGCTCAGAAGCATACAATACAGCCCCCCCGGTGCCTCCTCTGCCCGCTGCAGCTCCCACAGTAGCGGCAGCCAAAGCCCAGGACTTTCCTGGGAGGTGGCGTGGGCTCAGGGACCCTTCCTGAGGACTCCCCAGGTGGAGACGGGGCAGAGCAGACACCCTTTGCTCCCCTAACCATGTGAGGAACTTCTGGGAAATCTCCAAGAAGGAAACACAGCCTCAATAACTAGTACCTTCTTTCCTAGGCAAATTATGAATGGGAAAGAAGGTCCATGGAAGAGTGAAGAAGAATTTGATTCAGGTGTTTGGAAGTCTGAGAGATGGAAAATAATGACTGAGCAGGGGATGCAATCAGAGGATGGGTAAGAAAGAACAAGACTAGTGAAAGCTGAAAGAGATAAAAGGGTACCAAGGAGGAGGGGGCAAAAATTTGAAGTGAAGAACGGATGTGAGAAGAGAGATGGAAATTATTAAAAGGCATATTTTCACTTGTTTTTTAATATAGTGTACGAGAGTACTGGTTCTGAGAATGCTCATGCTGGAGAGAGGATAAGGAAAGGAGACATAAGATACAAGTAGGAGAAGGGAACAGGTTTTTTACTGTCAGCTGCTATAGGCCTGACAAATAAAATACCTTTTGCTTATCTGGAGAGCACATACAATTTGTGTAGACAAGTGTCATTGTTTATTTCCAGCTAATAAATAGGTTTGCTGTGGTAGGTAGGCATAACTGCTTAAAAGTCTGTTATGGGGACATTTACCCAATACCCCTTATCACCCCTGTCCTTCATATTGTGAGTGGGTTGCGTCTACAGCAAGGGCATCTTGTTTTTCTAGACCTTAATTGCAAAACTTGGCGGAGCATTTTAGAGCTGACTTAGCAACTGCAAAAAGTGTCACATGAGACTGGTGTTTTCATCGGCCGGCAGCTCTCCAAAGCACTTCTGTGTGGTCTGTTGTAGGATCTGTCAGTTGTTATGAGAAAAGATTTAGCTGTCAGAAAAGAAATGCAGGGCACAGGCAGTTGGGTACTGACCCATCAGATTGATGGATTGGCAAGAAAGCACTCCAGGATGCTTTTGAAATTTTCAGGCTATGGTCTCAATGAGTCACCCAGAATAAGAAAAATAATTTATCAGTAGCTTACATTTGCTGTAGTAAGAGAGACTTAGGGTCCTCTAGAGTGCACAGACCCAGACACTTGTGTGAAAGGTACAAGAAATGTTTTCACAGTCAACTAAGGATGAATTCAGTAGAAGTCTTCCTCTAAATTTCAACACTAGCTATTTTGTGTCCTGGGACAGTGTCTTATGGTTTGTATAAACATAACTGAGCTTACCTAGTGTAATAAGATATCAATATCTTGGTGTCCCTTTATCTTGCAAAAGACCAATTAATAATTGATTATTTCCTCCTATTTCTGGTCATTACTCTTTTGTAAGCGTGAAAGTCAATCTTGCTTTGTACACAGGAGTCAGTAGTGTGTGTCCCTGGTGTTCATATTCTGGTAGTACATTAATGGAGAACAGCACTAAATGTGGGATGCCTGTATGATAAACAAATCCCTCTATTTAATCCTCCATGCACTGCTTTTTAACAACAAACAGCAGTCAGTCAAGAAATGAGCAAAAGAGCCACAGATATACCGACTTTTCTCCTCATTTTACAGATATGAGAAGGCAGGGTTTTTTGTTGGGGTTTTTTGTGTGTTTGTTTTGTTTTGTTTTTAATTTTGTGCACAGCCTGAAATCCTGATGTTTCAATATGGGAAATATGGACTTCTTGAGCCAAATATAGAATTTTCTGAAACTTGTTGCATCATCCATCAGGGAAATCAAGCTAAACTCAGGTGTCAAATAATTTTTAGTTCAAAAATGAGAAAAATCAGTAGACCTTAGTCCCCAGCAGCAGACATTTATTTCCCTTATGGAAATAGATAGTCTTGAGAAATGGGTATACCCCAGGGAGGAAAAGACCAATATGTTTTCTGTTTGAAAGTTCTGTTACAAACATGGGCATCCTTCTTGTGGGCATAAAATCTTACAAATTTTTAGGGTCATATACACTACCTTCAACAGTGGTTTTATGAATGAAGGATGATTATAATAATTCTAAAGCCTATCTCTCTTGTCATGGGTCAGTTAGCAGAATCTGGAGATTGAAAGAATTTACTGGAGTGTCTCGTTTATTCCTCAACTTTTACAGTTACTGTAACTTCAGTGAAAGGGAGCTATCACTAAGTGTCCTAAATTTCAACATGGAAAGTTTATATTATTTGTGTCTGAAACTCATCTTGCATGAAAGTGGTGTCATGACATACAATGAGGATACAATACACAATGATTTTTCATCTCCTTGTCCCTTGGTTATCAGCAGAAACTGAAAATTAGAGTCACTATGGAAAATACTTGTGCCTCTAATGTTTAATACCAGAAGAATTGGCTTAATTCTTGCTGATCTTGTGTATGAAAATAAAACCTTTTGGTGACCTTCAGCTAAGTAGAAGGTATCTTCCTCTTCGATNCAACACCATTCCTGATGCAAGCCAGGATACCATTAGCTTTTCTGGCCACCTGGGCACACTGCTGGCTCATGTTAAGTTTTCTATCAACCAACACTCCCAGAAGAATATAATAGCCCAATCACTGTTGTTTCTAACTGCCAAGTCTGATTATTTTTTTCAGTGCTAAGATCTTTCCCCAAATTTGCCAAGGGAGCCTTGGTTGTGCTTTTGGGTTTTCCGATTTACTCCTTTTTTTTTGAAAGAGATGGGCAATGTGTCCAAGCAACTTAGAATTTGGTTTTCAAGGAAGGGAGGTGTTCCAGCAGATCTGGACGTTGCTGATGTAACTCAAAAAGGAGAGGGAATAAAACCAGCCTCAAAGAATAGTTTTCAAAAATCCTTTTAGGAGATGCATGTTCTTGTATCAGAAGAACTGTGTACCTATCCCCTGCCTTCCATAGGTATAATACCATCAGGACCCAAACAAAAACTGTATGTTCCCAGACCATGTAATTCAAGATCATAGAGTCTCTCTCTGCCAATCATTGCTGTATAGTTGCATAAATGCATTTGTTTTGTGTCCTCACCACTTCACATTTGCCTGTTAGTTTCTGATGAATTGATGACAGAACACTTAGTATCTTGCAAGACACATCCTATGTCCTACCACAAAAGAGTTGGGGTCCCCAGAGTATTTCTTAAAAAAACTTTGAAATATATTTCTCACATGAAGATTACGGATGGGTTTCACTTGTGAGATGGCAATTATAATCTCTTCTTTGGTCTGTCTTCAGCACACCATGTAATAAAGAGCTGATCTAATGTTCTTCCCCCCTCTTTCTGAGTGCTTTACATTTTACTGGTGTTTCTCCCGTTTTTCAGTTCTTAATGTGCCAAAGAGAACAGCTCGCTTCTGACAGTGAAATCACATTTTCAGGGTTTGACAAAAGAAAACATTTGTCCTTATCTTGTTCCTGAAGACACCAGCTGCCCAAAAATGTGCCATCCTCTATATTAGGTTTCTCAGTTGTCCTGTCTCATATTGTCATTGGATTCTCTCTACTTCCTCCCACCTCTTTCCTCCTGTCCCTGGCATGGGACAGGGAAGAATAGTTCAGAAAGATATACCATTTGCAAAACTTGTTTATAGCCTAGAGGAAAACAAATGGAGAACTAAGCAAACAACGAAAGCAGATTTTCTGCCACATACAAAACAGACTGGAATTGTAACACAGCCAACATGTTTAAATCCAAAAGACATAGCATTTTGGTGAAGGAGTGGAATCAGATTAAGGGAGGAAAACACACACCTCTAGAACTTTGCTGAAGAGTCTAGTGGAAATGGGTGCTAACATGGGTTCCTCCTCCACAAACAGCTTCACCAGAAAAGTGAAAGTGTAGTCAGGTGTGAGCAGGTGCTCCAGGGGTCAGAGAGGGGCACTGATTCTTCCCCTGCACAGAAGTAAACTATCATGTGTGCTGCCTTGGAGTGACAAAGTGAAGCATAATCTTTACTTAGATATGGAGGTATTTATGTAGACTAGCCAAAATAGTGCTAAGACTGATCTGAAACTCTTAATTTCTGAATAACTATGTTATTTTCTGAATTACTGATTACTGCCTTCGGCTCTCTCAAAGATACCAAGGCAGTGACGGAGATGAGCAACTTATTTTGTCCTCTTTCAAACACAATGTGAGGATGAAGATTTGTTGTGTATTTTGGAAACTATACGGGAAAAGGGGTGTAGGTGCAGGATGACTGAAAAGAATGCAAGAAAAGCAGCTGTATAAAAAAACTAAAACAGATATTGGAGAGGAAAAATGACAGGCTAACAGTGTAGTAAGACAGTGAAGCACAAGGAGAAACCAAAGACGGATACATGCCATACGTAAGAAGTGAAACCACATCAAAAATATATTTTAAAATGCAACAGAAAGAATTGACATTGCCTAAATTCTTATCTCTACACTCTTTTCAGATTGTGTTTGTAATTTTAGTAATAAATTTGTATGGCAGGCAGGTGGCTACAAATGTAAAACCTGGTTTCTAAATATTTTTGTGATTTGTGGTGGTTAATGTTGTTTCCTTCAGGGTCCATAGTCTTTCTTTTGCCCCCTTCTTCCTGTTTCTTCCTTCTTTTCTTGCTTGAAAGAAACTCTCTGTGTTATCTATTTTCATGCACTATCAGTAAGAAACACACTATTTATCTATCGTGAAGAATTAACAAAATAGCCAATACTGTCTCAAGATGCTGTGACTTGACACACACTTACATGTATGCATAATCTATGTGTAAATCTTTCTCTTTCTTATAAACGCGATATTGAAAGTAGAAATAGATAGAAATTTCACCCAGTTTTCATGAAAGTAAATTCTCCTAGAAAAATGAGAGGTATTTAAAAATGGATTTCTCTTAAGCAAAACAAGTATTTGCAAACTTACTGCTGGATTTTTCATTAGCGGGTAGCCTAGCATTTAGTCTCTCTGGGCAGCTAATCCTCACCTTTTGAAAGATATGAATAAATCAATATCATTATGACCATCTTACAGGTGGCTAAGCTTAAGCAAAGCTTTCATTCCTTGGAGACCATAGATATAGTCAGTGCTGTAGATATGCAATCTTCGATCATGGTAAAACAGCTATTTTAATCTTCAGGAAGGCTAGAGAGTTTGTGGTGTAAATGCAGAAGAGCGATTCAAGAAATCATGTACAAAGTAGTTAATCTTGCTTAGAGCTGATTAAGAATTAGAACAAGAATTTATTTTTTGAGCATGAGTCACTTTGTTTAAACATTAAACTGTAAAATGAACTTTCTGATTCCTTAGTTATTATTCCAGAGGAATGAGGATTTATTTACAGTCTCTTTCATTAAGTGCCTCTACTGTCCTTGTAAAAAATGGTGACATTTTTCTGAAGGTCACAGTAACTTTATGCATGAACCAGTATTTCTTCCCAAACACATGCAAAATACATTTACTTGTGTGATTTATGGACTGGACTGTGAAACTGTGAATCAGGAGGTCCCTCCTAATGTTGTCTCACACTATAGAGTGTTGGGAAAATCATGTTGTTAAAAGTTGTTGTATTTGTTTGGCTTTTGTGAGGAGGTAGATCTGTGGAAGGGACAGGCTTTTGATAGAGAATGTTTGAAAAAAATAAATCAGGCTTTTATTTATATAAGTGCTCATTATGCTGGTGAGGAGATTGTACTTGATCCTAATACTATACTCAGGATTGTTGTAGAGATTTCTTTAAATAATGATGTGGCTACAGTAACGGTGATATCCATGTAATTTTCTTCTGAAAGGCTTAAGAAAGTAATGTTTCAGGAAAGATTGTTGTTAAACTGTGAAAAAGAAGACTATAATCCCTGCCCATGATCAGGCTGTAGAAAACACATCACTACTGTCCACAACCCTCCGTCAGGGTTTTTATCTCAGATTCAACCTAACAAGGACGTGTC
>WEKX01010864.1:10424-82340 GCA_013390025.1 Pitta sordida | reverse complement strand
TCCTAATACTATACTCAGGATTGTTGTAGAGATTTCTTTAAATAATGATGTGGCTACAGTAACGGTGATATCCATGTAATTTTCTTCTGAAAGGCTTAAGAAAGTAATGTTTCAGGAAAGATTGTTGTTAAACTGTGAAAAAGAAGACTATAATCCCTGCCCATGATCAGGCTGTAGAAAACACATCACTACTGTCCACAACCCTCCGTCAGGGTTTTTATCTCAGATTCAACCTAACAAGGACGTGTCATCCCACGGCATCATGTCTACTGGGCTGATTAAAATGGAGCTCCTTCTCCTGCCAAACTGAAGAGCTTTGCTTCTGAAACTCTTGTGAGAGAAATATGCCTTAGCCCCTACCAGCACATTCATTGTCTGTTGGTTCAAACATATGCAACTGACTGCAAAACTGAGACTTATGTTCGAGAAACAGAACACATTTATGGATAAGATGGGAGACTGGGTGTTGACTGCCCACTGTGTTGATTGTACATATGCAAATCTGAGTTGGAAAGTAATGTTCAGCCTGTGGAATTTTTCTTGAATTTAACAGCCAAATATGGTATCAGGGAAACATAGTGAGAGGAAATTGTTTATTAGACATATGCTATGTGTGTGTTTGTGCATATGTATTCTATGGTGGTGTTATAGATACATTTTATGTATTAGCTAGATGAGGATGAAAAGAATGTTTTTTTAAAAAGGTTTAGTTTCTTGGGTGTTGAGAGAGAAAAAATGGATCAATTTGCAAAAAGAACATACAGTAATAGCAAATCAAATTGACAGTTAAAAACCCTATAAAATTTCTAGCACATTAGGAAAGCATTATGTATCTTATTACAGATAGACCATAGGAACAGAGCAAAGAAAAGATGGCTAATTACACAATCAAATAGACCACTTTGTCCAGATTGGATAGGATCATGGATAAGATCATGAAATTAATCAAGTATACATGTTGAATTAGCCTTCAAAGGTCAAAGAAAAATAAGCAGGATATGTGTGAAACTGATCTTCCCTAAAAAGCAACTACACTATACAAATTAATGTCTGCATCAAGACACTTTGTTAGCAGTTGACAAGACTTTCACACATGCTCCTGTCTCCCTAGGTGTATTAAATCTCCCTTTTACAGAAAGAAATTATCGAGTGAGGAAAGAAGTGTGTGATCCCTTACACAGGACATTTGGAAGTCAAGCAAAGAGACCTTGTTATGAGTCTTTTTGATAAAATGTTCAATCCTCTCCCCAATGCTCTGTCTATTGAGAAAATGACAACATGACAGGGAACTTGGCAGTCAATTGAATCTGAATGTGTGTGAGACTCCAACACTCCCAACAGCTAAACTATTTCTGCTGCTGAGAAGCCAACAGAAGTCTCTGTTTTTACCTGTAGGGAGCTTAAAAAAAAGTTTTTAGACTAATGTGCATTATTCTTTTATCACTGACTCAGAAAGTATCTTCTGCCTTAATTTGATAACAAAGACAAAGGGACTTTTTTTATAACTTCTCAAATTATATACTTACACATATAATTTAACATATTTTCTCAAAAGATCCTCCTTTAATGCAAAACCCCTCTATTCTCTCATAAAGTGAGCTTTGCAAAAGTCGAGTTATTACAACAACTAACTACACATTTTCAGTCCAGAAACAATGCTCTTATGCTGGTCTTCCTCAATCTTTTAGAATCATAGAATCCTTTAGGTTGCAAAGGATCTTAAATGCCACTGAGCCCAACCATTATCCTAATACTGCCATGTCCACCATGTCTGTAAAGACACTTTTAAAAGACACTTCTGCGTGTCTTTTAAATATCTCCAGGAACAGTGATTCCACCATTTCCCTTGGCAGCCTGCTCCAAAAGACTAGATAACATAGATGAATACCCTCACAGATGAGTGCCAGGTNCAAATTGTGTAAATTATGTTCTCCCCATTTTTCTTATGAATTGCTCTCCAAAGTCCTTAAAAGTACGAAGACTTTGAACCTCTCACTAAAATAAAAAAGCACAGAATAATGTAATTCAGTTTATGATGGATCTGTTTGCTAAGCACGGTTACCTTTTTAACTTCTTAGTTTTCTGTCGTAAAAAATACCAATAGTCTTAGATTTACATTGTCAAAAAGAAAAAATATCACAGATGAATGCATGCAAAAATCCACAACATGCAACTCAGCCTTGACCCTCTCCACTTCCATCTGTTCTCCCCAAGTAAATTATTACAGTGTGGACTCTCTACTTAAAGTGTTGTTGCTTGTGAAAGAAAGCAAGCTGGGGTGAGCTATTAAGAAAATAACACTATTTTGGCTTTAAGGCTAAAGTGGGGAAGAAATAATTTCATTTAGGCTACTCAGAGATTTTTAAAATGGAGCTGGTCTTCCCTGGCGTCTATTAAATGAATAAACCCTGAACCTTTCTGGAGAAATCTGTCAAAACTTCAGATGAAAACTTTTGATGTATGCCCTAATGATTGGTTTGGAAGTTGTTTAAGGCAGTAGGAGTGAAAATACTGTGGAAAAAATTCTGTCTTCTAGGGCTGGAGAATGGTGGAGAGAATCTACTGCAAACATGGTTATTGTAAAGGAACTTTCCTATGTCTCCTAAAGTGCAGATAGAGGCTTGAAATGCAAAAGTGCCTTTATATGTGAACCAGAATGTTTTGGGTGTATTGTTCCATGTTGCTGCCTGTACTTGTGTCTGTCAGGACTGTGGCCTTCCTTTGTAGCTGTGACCAAGGCATTTGGAGAGGGAGAGGGAGAATGAAGAGTTGGAAAAGAATAGCTAAGATATGATCTTTTCGCTCTGGGGCACTGCCAGAGATTTGAAGACGACTTGGCCGCTGGTCAGTCCAGTGAGAGGACACTTAGTAGTGTTCTTTGCAAAACAGAAATAAAACATCTGACCACATTTAAGATTTTAGGTCTGTGAAGACATGACATTTCCTGACAACTGTATGGAAGAGGAAGAAGTAAAGACACAGTCATCATACTGAGTAGACAAATGAGGTGGGATTGAAAAGAAGGGAAGCTGGAGGGTTTTTTTTTTCATGTTTACTACTGTTAGAAAAATATGAAAACCAAGTTGAGACTCTTACTGGAAATAATTCTGAGAAACAGAGAAAGAAAAGACCTCATAGACACACTCAACACGAGTGATCCCAACAAGACTGTAATGAGCTTCATAATAGAAACAAAGGAGTGGAAGGAGTCCTTAACCATGACGCAGGATCCACATATATTATTCCCTACAGACACCAGGGGTCCTGCAATGAGAAAGGCAGTGTGATTCTGAATGTCTGGGAGAGAAAATTCCAGTACTGAAGGGAAAGCATTAAAGATTCTGTGCAAGGGATATGGACATCTATGTGCCCTTCTGAGCTGCCATACTCAAGAAAGACAATGCAAATTGGAAAAGATACAGAGGAAGGTTACTAGAGTAGCTAAGAGAATGGAGAGCCTTATCTTCTAAATAGAGATTAAAGGACCATGGTCGCTTTAGATTAGCAGTATCAAGGATAAGAAGGGTTGATTTCCATTTACACACATCAGGAGATTAAACACTACGGAGGGATAAAAACCACACTAAGACAAAGAACTATGATAGTAAATGACCAAAAGATCTATGTTATCTGTTAATAAGAAAAAGATAGAAATCAGAATAATTAGAAAAGCCCCTTCCCAATGGTTTTAAAAAAAGCGTTTGCTAGATTTTTTAAAGGAATTTTTTGTGCCTTGTTTAAGATTTCAAGTACTGTCCCTTGTGGACGGGACTCACCTGTCCCATCCCACACTCCCAGATTGAATAGATGTGTATGTTACTAGGCTGAGATCTCTCCTATCCTTATGCAAGTTAGGAAACATAATAGATTGACTGCCAAAGCAGTTTACACTGATAGCAGTTTACAGAAGAGGTTACAGAAAATCTTGTTTAGCTTAGAGAAAGGCAAGCAAATAACAAGGGGAGCTAAATTGTCCAGAAAAGAAAAAAAGAATCAAATAAGGGAAGCAACCAACAGAAAACAAGTTCAAGGTCTTAAGATAAAAGTTTAATGGTAGAAAGATGGAGACGGATAGTCTGAAAATGCACAAGTCTTGTTCTTGAGTATTAGTGGTAGGGAAAGTGATGTAACGAGTAAGGCTTGGCTACCACCCATATAATGGGAAACAGGGTAACTTTATGAACTGTGATTACTACTCTGCCAGGATGAAAATAGTAGGAGAGCATAAAAAGGATTGATGACAACGTGAGTGTGGCCCTGAAACTGTGCTACAGTTGAAACTTCCCTTGTATAAGAGTTTTTGAGACAATTTGAGACAATTTGTGCTTAGGTAAAAGCTTTGAATGAATTTTATACTAGATAGAGAGAAGACTCAGGATTGGGCTCTTTCTTTTTATAGGTCAAGCTGTTGCAGGGAGTTTTCTTGACTAAAGTTTAATTCAGAAATAGATTATCTACATTTGCAGTGACAGTAGGTGGCTAATGTTGAGTTGGTAAACTGGCCACTGAAGTCATCTAGAATGTCTTATGTTGTATTTGGCAAGGCAACACAGCACTGGTAGGCAGTCATGGAATAACACTAACATGTTGTCTGAGCTACAGATGTCCTGGCTTTCTGGTCTGCACTCCTTAGACATCACAGACAGGTGCATTGAAGACATCTTCAAGGTGTTTAGAGAACTCTGGCAAATTCAAAGGGTCTTAGTGGAGCTGTTGGGTGGAGGGGCCAACAGACATTGCACGAGGCATTAAATCAGTGACCAGATGGACTTCATCTGCCCTGAGACCCAGCCTCAGTGTAATCCTGGCAGTGCTGATAAGCAACAAGCCTAGATCAGAGAGAGGTGAATAGATTCTACTGCTGTGGAAGAAAACTAGGCTAGTAGCATATGCATGCTGCTGGCATGAAAAGAAGCAGAGTAACTTGCCAAGATAACCCAGTACAATAAAACATCCAAAGCTGAACATGATCAAACATCTACAATGTGTGTTGCCAAGATTTCGGTATGTTGAAGTGAAGATAAAATGACACCTAGTCACACTAGTGATGGAAGATATCGGCAGCTGGAAATAACTATCCGACTATGTAGAGGAGGAAAGATAACACACTGGTATTAGATTCCTGCATTTTTATCAGGAAGATGCTGGTGATCCAAAACAGTACTGAGTGGAGTATGCTATAACAGATAGTTGAAAGACAGACTGCTGGAGTAAAAAGAGCTCAAAAAGTAAGCAGCACAGGAGGATATGTTGTAGGATTAACTGTGGGTGCAGAATGAGATTTACTTTAAAGGGGGAAATGTGAATTTCAATGGGGTAAGGATTTAACTTCATTAGGTAAATTAAAGGTTAGTACTCTACTAACTTTCTTCTAAAAATTTGGTGTTGACACAAACTATTTGTATCTTTGTTTCTTCACTCAGGAGTTTGATTTGATGACTGAATTGAACAAAAAAATCCATTTCATGCCCAAATTTGAACCTGAAGAATATTTCAGCAAGGACTGCTCAGGCAACTGAAAAACAGGTGCATCAGAAATGAGACAAGCTTGAGAGCCTTTATTTGGGAGATTTCAGAACTCTCATTTTGCACAGAGTTAGATAGGGTTTAAATAACTCACATGAAACTTGGTTAGATATTGTACACATTACAGTTAGTCTCAGATGAATTATTTGTTGTTTCATTTGAAGTGCCTTAGTGTACTGAGGGGTCAGGTTTTTAGAGTTCTTGCGTACTTAAAGGAATGAAATGGAAAAAGTAGGGGTTTTTAGAGTTGTTTGACATCCTCACAGTGAACTTCTGCAAATCTGGCTGAATATTTTGGTCTTACATGACAGCAGGTCTCTTCTGAAAATCTGTCTTTAAATATATATGTTTATTTCAAAGGCACTGAGGTTATAGATCTTTCAAGCAAACTTATCTGTGTTTAATCTATTGCTATTAAAGTCTTACAGAGTCAGGAGTTTGTAAACTCTAGAGTAGCTATATGCAGCCTTCCTGGAAGGAGGACGTGTGTCACATACCGGGCTTGGGAACTCCTCAAGAGCATGTGTATGGGCAAAAAGCAATCACCGCACAGGGCTCATGAAACTTCACATTCTCTCTTGAATGCACTCGCAGGGATGTAGCCGCAGAGGCTGAAGTCTGAGTTGCTGATGTGGTTTCCTATCAGTTTTTGCACTTTAATACTCAAAATATGGTCTAACCTAAAACAAAATAAAAGATTCAGGATTATGGCTCTATATATAGCTGAAGGCAAAGAAAACCCAGAAAGCTTTTATAAATATATTAGATGGTTAATTGTTCAATTTAGTGCTTGGTTGGTAACAAAATCAGACATGCATGGTAATAAGGCTGGATTTTTTACTATTATAAGACACTTTGGGATATTTGAATATGCAGGGTGCTATGGCATATTAAACCAAATTGTAGTTATGTATTTGACAATTTGGCTTTGTTAGAATAATACAATTTGTTTTTATTGTAGCAGTGAAGAGAGAAACATTTTGATAATAATGTGCTTTCATTATCCATTTATATTACTTCTTCCTACTCAATATTTTATTTTTATTTTTTAAGCAAAACAGACATCCTTTACAACCAAAGAGTCTGATTAAAAAAAAATTGATTATTTCTATTGTCAATAATATTACAGAAATTGTTGGCATAAGAACACAACTATAATATACATAAGATCTCCACATACTCCAGAGGTTTACAGGAAAGCCTAAATATTATATTTTAAAATCAGCATGACAGTAAAAATTATTGCACTTGTGATTCTCTCAGGATATGAGAGAGAGATGATTTGGAAAAAAATATATCTTTTATTGGGTAAACTGCTATAATTGAAAAAAAAGTAAAAGGAAGTATGTATGAGGTCTTGTTTTTTTCCCCACCTGTATCCCACCTTGTCTAATAAAATGTATAATTTCTTTCTTCAAATCTTTTAAATCTCTCAATGCAAAATCTTGCTAGGATACCATTGCATCCCTCAGTCTTTACCATTATGTTCATCTACCCCTGGATCTGGGCATTTTCTTTCAGAGCCTATTCCTTTCTTATGCAGCTGGATTTTGGCCATTTGCATGAGTGGCCATGGATAGCTCTGCCACTGGCTTTCTGCTCCTGATGCCCTGTCTTGCTTTTCTCACAATCAGCTTTCTAGTCTCACGGAATCACAGAATCACAGAATAAGTAAGGCTGGAAAAGACCATAGTCCATTGAGTCCAACCTATCACCTATTACTTAACTTATTGCCAACCTATTACCAACACACAATCCCATTATCTAGATCATGTCCCTAAGTACATAATTCAACCTTTTCTTAAACACCTCTAGGGACGGTGACTCCACCACCTCCTTGGGCAGCCCATTCCACTGAGAAATCACTCTCTCTGTGAAATCACTCTCTCTGTGAAAAAGTTTTTTCTAATACAGTAATACCTCACCTTTTGTGAGGAAGGGGTCTTGTCAGAGTCTCATGAAATGTCTAATTTGCAAACAGGTGAGGGTCATTAATATGCATACAGGCCACGTCCATTTCTCCACCCCCAGCCAATCAGGGCCCTGGGGATCATTTTCCGCTCCTTCCCAAGGGCTCTCACAGCAGAGGGGAGCAAAGGGAAGCATTTCTGAGCCCTCTCTGCCTGGGAAGACTCCCTGAAGAATCCTTGGGTTTCTCTTCAGCCACACTGCTGCTTCCGCAGCTGTCGCCGGGCTGCTGCCACTGCATATGCTTGCACTTCCCGTGNGCCGCTCGGGGCATACCATGGTGTGAGCCTTCCACTCAGGAAGGGGTCAGGGGTCGGGGTCAAGACTGGGGCATGGCACCCCGGGACTATAAACACCATGGTGAGCGCGCCCTCCCCGTGGGGCTGGGCTAGTCCCTCCCCACACAGAGTGCCAATGCTGCCCCTCAGCAATCAGAGGCACTGTGCATTTGTTGGCCGCGAAGCTCTGCAAATCACTGCAGCAGATTTGTGAGAAAAATTTCTCGCAAACAAGTGAGGTTGCAAAGGAGAGGACGCAATGCAGCGAGTCATTACCGTATCTGGTCTAAACCTGCCCTGGTGCAGCCTAAGTCTGTGCCCTCTTGTTTTGTCACTGATAGCCTTAGAGAAGAGACCTACAGCCACCTGACTACAACCTCCTTTCAGGTNGGGATGGTGTGGCTTGTGATGGTGCTGCACTGGGTCTCAGCAGCCGCTCGGGGCATACCATGGTGTGAGCCTTTCACTCAGGAAGGGGTCAGGGGTCAGGGTCAAGGACTGGGGCATAGCACCCNGCCCTTCTCTGGACACATTCGAGGATCTCAACATCCCTCTAAAACTGAGGAGTCCAGAACTGTACACAGTATTTAAGATGTGGCCTAACCAGCACTGAGTACAGAGGGAGAATAACTTCCCTGGTCCTACTGGAAACACTATTCCTGATGCAGGCCAGGATGCCACTGGCTTTTCTGGCTGCCCGGTCACACTACTGGCTCATGTTAAGTTTTCTGTCCCCCAGCACTCCCAGATCCCTTTCCACTTCGCCATTCTTTTTCCCCCTTTTTCTATTGGTGGTCTGCTAATCCACTAACTTCTCTGTGTTTTGTTTCTAATCTGTAGGTAGGAGACACTCCAGGAGCAGGATGGAATATTCTTTTGGTTATCTAGATTGACAGACCAAAAATTTCTGAGGCCATGCTGTACATGCCTCCTGTCAGCTTGGCATCCTCCATAGGTAAAATTTTAAGGAGGCAGGATTCTGTTAAATCCGTGCCTGGGAGATACCTGTGTAGTGGTTTGGCCCATACTTAAGGTGTCTGATAGTGGATCCTATCTGCCCACAAGGAAGGGTGCATTCCATGTGGGACTTAAATCTGTGGCTGTGCATCCTTTGCTTCCTTCAAAAGGAGAGAATATCTTCATTTAGTGCTGTGTTCTAGTTGACAAGCTGGTATTAGGTCAAAAGTTGGGCTTGATGATTTCAGAGGTCTTTTCCAACCTTGTTCGTCCTGTGATTGATTCTGTGATTTTGGTATCCAGCCTTAACCTGTCCTTCAGATCCCCATCTTACAGCTTTGTGTTACTCTTTTTGCAATAGAGGCATAGTCTTTTCCAGTTTTCAGCTGTGTTCAGTCATTAAATAAGATGGCGTTATTCAGCTAATTAAGAAATAGTCTGGCAGGAGAATGGAGTGAGGACTTCTGCAGGATGTACAATTAACCTTAAGTAAGTGAGGAAGGGAAACAGGAAATTAACAAATCAGCTTCCATTATTCAGTACTGCACTAGGCTTTCCTCTCTGTGTTATTCAGATAGATTGTTACATGCTTTGGGAAGTTTAGCTGACTTGCTGTATCAGCACAAAGCAGAATCTCACCAAGGAGATCACACAGTGTTTCCAAAAGCATCTTAAGGAATTTATAGCTTGTGAATTACAAAAGCAGCTCTAATTAGTCCCGAGAGGCAGTTGTATAAGAAAAACTGAGAACACCTCCTCATCATATTTGCTGCCTTCTTGTGTTTCTCATATGAGATTCTGACAATGAATGTTTTCTAACAACTGGAGCTGAGAGACCCTATGGCTAATAACACTCCTGAGTAAACAGGATCCTGTATTTGCAGTCCCAGTAAGACAGGTTGGATGCTGGTAGTTTTGCAACGTGTCAATATTGTCATTGTAGCACAGAGGTTTCAGCTGGAAGATTCTGTAGCCACCTGGGAAATACCAAAAGGAAAATTAAAGTCCTGGCAATCTAGCAGTAACCCAACCACTTGGCAATGTGTTGTTCTTTGGTATGTTTTTATTTTCATTTTTTGAGGTGTAGGTTTTGTTTTTAAGCTCTGGAGGTAGGAATTCTTCTCAGTGTTTTTCTAGTGATGTGTATTCCTACATTATGGAAATTGATGGAAGTTTTGTTGTGGTACTAATGGGCTTGATTTTAGATAGTCACGAGCATGGATATGGGTGAATGCAAACCATTGCTCTTGAATACTTTTTAGGTCTTACCATATTTCATGCCCCATTCTCATGTTTTGAATTACTAATACAAACCAGGTACCTTCAAAAATCAGGGGAGGTTGAATTTAAAAATTCCCCTCATGTGGTATCAGTTCTATAGGGATTATAATGTCAGGCCCATTGATAGATTGCAGTCTGAGAATTCCCTGTTGACAAAATTATGAGTTTCAGTCTAGTAACAGTTTTATTGCTATCTGCTGCAAAAGCAAATGTGAAATCATGCACTGGCTGTCTTAGATTTTGCAAACTTGTATGCCTTAATTTACCAGTGTCTGGGTTTGAGACAGTGGGAGGGGTTACTTATCAAAATCGGACAAATTAGAGATGTAACAAGATTTATTAGAAATATAAATGAGAAGTATATGTATATAAATATGATGCCAACAACAGGGAATGAAAAGAAAAACAAAACCAAAACTATGCTGCCCACGGCCCCAGCAACCTCAACACGGCCGGGACACAAAGCCACACCAGTCACCCACAGCTAAAACTCTGAAAGAGTTAAAAGTGTAACAAAAAGGATTCAATAGCAGGGCAGAGTCTGGAGTTCACCACTTGTCTCTGGGACAGGACAGCAGTATGAGGGGCAATGGGAGACTGACCTGGTCCTAGGAATGCAGAGGATACAGGGCCTCAGGGAGTCTGGCAGTTGCAGATCCGGTGCATGGCACTACTCTGGAGCAGTCCCAGCAGAAGGAGGGAAGGGCGGGACTTATGCTGCGCTGGGGGTTTTAAACCCCCTGCGGTATAGCAATTTCCCTTTTCCCTGGTGGCCAATGAAAAGCAGCTCCAACAAGTTAAGACTTTAATTTCTGTTCACTCCAGAAGGGGCAGCAGTCTGCATCACAGCTCAGTGGTGGCCTCCATGGTGCACCTCATGTGGTGCTCGATTCTGGCACCTGCCAGCCGCCAGTGGCATGGGTTCCTGCAGGGCTATGAGAGGTTGGCTTTTCCTTGGTCGCACACGCATGTGCCAGCTGAGCCAGCGGTTCGGAATGCACCACAGGCCTGTTCCGGGCTGGCAGTACCGCCTGTGGTTTCTCTGCCACCCAGTGCTGGCAGCAGCCTGGGCGGCAGGGGGGCGGGCGGCCAGCCCGGGCCCCTGCAGTGGCGGACAAGGAAATCCATGGAAATCCATTTCCCTCCTTATTTAATAGTTAGCTGAAGTCCCTCAGCTCAATATGCAAAACTCAGTGGTACCATGTATCAGTAAATTTGACATTATACGAGATACTAGAAATTATATCCTTAATCCCATAATTTACAGTTGTCTACCCCATTTTAATGTTTCTTATTTCTTATATTGGGACAGAGGGATAAGAATAGTATTTATGAAGTGAATATTTTCAAATGTGAATACCTGGAGTCAGGCATTGTGTATAAGTACTCATTTTTTTCATTAACAATGAAGAAAACAATGGGAGTTTCTGGAAGTTCTGTATTTTTTCAAATGGGAATTTTTATTTTGTTACTTATATATGGATTTATGTGCTTGTTATTAAGCAAGTGCAAAACCCAAGTAGAAAACTCTTGTCCTCAAGTAGTTTGTGATTCGTCTTCTATTTGTCTTGATTAGTAGATGATTGCAAATCCCTTACAGGAAAAGGAATAAAGTCTTCACCCTCTTCACTGGTGAAAAAGAACTATTTGAACTAACATCTTGATGATTAAAGAGTTTTATTAGTTTTAAAGGTAAAACAGTACTGCAGAGGTTCATTAGAGAAAAGTAAGGAAAGGAAAAAAAAGGTATGCAGGCTAGGCAGAAGGGATGAAAGAAAATAAATTATCTATCATGGACAGATCATAAAATTAGATGAATAAGGTTATTTCTCATTTAAGTTTTTTGTTTGATAATGATTTAAAACATTAGAATAAAAAAATCTGCTTTTTGTGATTGTTAGTTTTGTTTTTAATTCTTAATTCTTAGAAAATCAACTATTTAGACAGTGGCAGGATTCCTGATCAATGTTGGCACATGGTGTTTACCAAGGCAAATCAGGCTTTCTGAAAAGATATTTGCAAAACTATTAATACTTCATGTTTCTCAGTCATGGGTTTTGTTATGGTTAAAGTGGTCTCTGATTGACTGAAACACAGAACACGGCACTTGTTAAGATCACATTACTCTGAGGTATGCTGAGTGCCTATTGGAGCTCATTGACTCCCTGAATCAACACCTCACACAAACACACCTCAAATGTGTGTTGCCAAAGCAGCAGGTAAGTGACAATTAATTGAAAAACTACTACACCAATAGATTTATTCAATATGGTGGTTGTCTATGCTGTGTATTGGATAAAACACAAAACCCAGAGTATTATCACAGCATCTTAGCTTTTACTGTATGAGAGGATAAGTGGCTCTTTTGCAATGGTATTTGTTAATGAAATGCTTAAGAAAGGTGATCTATCTTCCCAATGCATGAAATTGTGACAATAATGTAGTCCTCAGACATTAATTCTGTGGTCTTATATGCTAATAAGTATATTTTGTAGGCCATTAAATAAAATATGTAAAACATTGAATGGCTTTGAACATTTAATTAAAAGGCAACATTCTATTGGCAGTGAGACGTCATCCTAACATCCTTGTATCAGATTAAAACACAAGCCTGACTACTTAGGGTTTGCATGTGCTGAAGGAATTGTAGGAGGATCTCTTTGATCCCTGAAGGAAGGCAGAAAGGACCGTGGTATAGGCTTGGTCTTTGTCTGATCCCTGAATCAATATTGGCAAAATGACAAGGTCAGCAATATATGCAGGTCATAGTAAGGGTGAAGTGTATCAGTTGTTACGGAGAGGAATATGAGACACAGATAATTGTCAGCTGCCTCTCTGTGAGTCTGATCAGTCTCTCCTCAGTAATGCTGCAACAGAGAAGTTAGGATGAATCTCAGGGAAGCTCCATCATATTCCACTGCCTTGGTTGCTCAGTTTTGTTCTCCCTAATCTAAAAGATGTGTCTTTTGTGCATTTTCCAGTGGTTACTTTCTTGAAATTGGCATCTGACCTTTGCTTTTCCAATGCTCATGTCTGGGTGGCTGATGGCCCTTCAAATAGACCCGGTGATTGTGGCTTAATTGCTTCTGCCAACAGGCCAGGCAATTTGTACTCCTCAGGTGATGACCGTGCAGAACATATAGCAAAAAAAAAAAAAAAAAAAGCAATATTGGTAGCAGAAGAAAAAAAATTATTGAGAGATATGACATTTTGAAAAGCCTTCAGTGCTCCACAGAAAGACTTAAAGGACCCTCTGGTCTTTCCAGTCTGTTAACAAATAAGTTTATTGGGCAATAGGCTGAGAGTCAGTCAAATGATGAATTGAGACAATGGTTATCTCCAAACTACTCATTTACCGTACCTTTCATCTTTGAGGCAGCGATCTTTCTGACAGGATCTTCAGATGGCCACCATTTATCTAGATAGATGAACTCATTTACAGGAAAAGGACCGGCAGAGACACAGGGATTGACATTTCTACCATGGGGTTTGAAGTTACAGTGTAAAGCCCAGGGTCTCTACTGTCCTTGGAATGCTCATCTGAGAAGGTGAGTAAAGTGCTAAATGGATCCAGAGAAAAACGGCTGCAAAGGACAGATAAGGACTATGTTACTATGAATCCATTTCTATGCAGAGATCAAAAGAGGGTGAATGTCACCGGATTGCTGATATGCCATGCTATGACAGTCACCCTTGAAAGTGAGATTAATTGGCAGCAGACCTACCTTGAAGACATCTTGATGGTTGGGGTATAAATCAGGAACATTGGGGTAGCAGGCTGTGGACATCAGCCAACAGCTCTTGGCTGCATGTGGATTCTGTGGGTCACCACTGAGTTGGCAAAATGGCCCCATCTTCTCAGGCAAAGATGGAAAGGACATTCAGAGAGAAGGATGAAGTCAGACGAAGCCTAAACAAAGGGTAGGGAAAGGATGGGGGGAGAAGTGTTGAAGAAGGGTTGAGGAGGGAGGTGGTAGAGTTGCTAACTTAGCATGCAGGAAATTTGCAGCCTTGAAAATGAGAGCTAGCCAAGAGATTCATAATCATTTAATTGCAGGAATGACAGTGGGCCAGGAGGCCTGACATGTACCAATTAAATTGAAAAGAGCAAAGGAGGGAGTGTTTGTGTTAAAGAACAGCATTCTCTAAATTAGAGCGAGATGCACAAGAAGAAAACTGTTTGCAATGACTTATCATAGTCATTAGCAATGTTCCTTCAGGACATTTCTGCACTGTTCAGAATTCTGAGTCCTTGTTTCTTCATTAAATCATTCTTTTTTTTTAACAAAAAATTATTTACTAACAGTTTTTGCCTGATCATACAGCTTTTATTCAAAATTTCCCTTTCAATCTCAAGTTAGTGAGTTTTGCCTGAGTAACCCCTAAAGTATTTTGTTCTTTCAACTATTGCTATTTCAGTATTGTAAAGCCATTTTTCATCAGTACTTAATTTGTTTTCATATGTGACTTGTGCCCTACCTGAATTAAAATAAGGACACTTTGCAAGAAGCTGTAAGCCAAAGCCTAGAGGGCAGGAGAGAAAGGTCCACTTACAGGGTTTTGAGCACTGTCACTGTGCAGTGCTTTCTAAGAAGTAGTTTCTACTGATGAACAACGTATAATTAATTTTAAATTAATTTCTAATGTTTATAAGAGTTGTAACTTGTCAGTCAATGGGATTGTACTTAGTTGAGTGAATTGCATTTGTTTTGGGTTTTTTAGTAGTTTCACAGTCGATACAAAATTCAAAAAGAAGTATGTACTTCAAATTCTGAACAGGTACATCCAAACTTTTCTGTGATAAAAGGTATAAAAGCTGAAGACATGTAAAGTGACTTTTCATGGGGTTTAAAAAAAATCAGAACATTTTTTTGAAGTCTTTATCATTGTGATGCCAAGGTAGTTTTGCTTTGCTTTACTTTCCTCTTCAATGTCTGCATCTTTGCTGCCCTTAGAAAGTGATGTTCTCCTCATGATTGTGTCCTTTGCTGAACTTTTCAACTATGCCACTGGCATCAAAATACATTTTAGATTTACCTCTGACTCTCCTCCAGCTTGCCTGATTCTCTGCTGGCCTCACCTGATATGAAGGGGTTGAATATCTCTCCATGGGTTATATAGTTCATCACAGAGTCTCTCTAATTTAGAATGCCTTGTTATTTTTAACTATTTATTTTAAAGAGAAAACTTAGGCTTTTTCCTGCCACATTCTCCTGATTTCTTTCATAGCTATTTTTGTTTACCTTAAACCTGAATTACAGATTCACAGATTCACAGATTATTGTGAGTTGGAAGGGACCCACAAGGATCATCAAGTCCAACTCTTAAACCACACCACTGTCTACCTGGCGGGAATCGAACCCTGGTCTCCCGCATGGCAGGCGGGGACACTCACCACTGTACTAAAGTGGATTAAGTGTCCTCTACCTTATATATACTTGTTTTGGAATTTAAAAAGTCCTGTGATGTTACATGTGCTGTGTGACTGTCAAGGATATTCTTGCAACCTCTATTTTTTGAGAAGTGACAGAGGACTTTTATTTTTTTACCTGACACATTAGGTTCTTGCTCTTCAGGAGTAGTGAATCTGCTTTCTGGCTCAGAAGGTCATTGCTAGGAGCAGAGACTCTATGTTTACTTATTTATTTTCATTATTTGGTACCATCTGGAGGTGACTTATTCTGAGGGAGAAGAAAAAAGCATCAAATTTTGCAATGACAGAGGACCTCAGGAACTGCAATTACTATCCAAAATATTTTGAGAGCTAATAGAAGCAGACAACATGTCATTTCTTGATGATATTTCTCTTCACACATTCTTTCAGAGCTAATCCAATGCTCTGAGGAAGGGTGCTTGTGTGTGAAAAAAGGAGTTCTTCATTGTCACAAACCCTAGCATACTGCTCTGGTACACGTGCCTGTGAAATACATTTCATGCCTCATCTGTTACCTAAATGAGATGTGAAAACAGTTCACACCTCGTTTACATTTGCGCTGTTTTATGGAACAGCATAGATGCAGTTCCAGTGAAAGTAAGGAAATGAGGTCACCAACCCTCTTCTCTCTCCATGGATTGCATCCACATGGCCTGATCCTTTCAGTTCACTAAACTGGAAATGAATCTATTTCTCTCAAGAAAGTTACTACAAAAACCCAGCATTCTCCAGCGTGTGGCAGTCCTTGGCATTTTACAGAGATATAAGCTGTCCACACTGAAAATAAAAATCTAAGCTATGCATTTACATGAGACATCTGAACACAGAGTGATTTCTTCTCCCCTGAACAGAATATAATCAAGGTGAATAAACAGGAAAATTGACTAAACTGATATGGAAATAACACAATAAAAAAAGTCAAAATCAATCCATGCACCTGTGTCACCCCCTCCTTGCAGGAGACAATTTGGACACAGGCAAGACTGTGTCCAAAGGGCTGACAGCAGCTGGAAGTCAGGGCCCTTCTATAGCTCTGGGACTCCTGGGTGCTGTTTTAGATCCATTTCTAGAGAACTGCAGAGATCTTAACTCCACAGCCTGGGCCCCTGCTCCTTTATAATTTATTCCAGAAGCTAAAAGTACAAAATCATACATTTAAAAAATTTTTAATTTCTGAAATTTTATAAACAGCTGTGTAAGAGAGGACAGTGAAGGCCCCAGAATATAGTGCTTCAAATTCAACCACTTCTGTTCTTTCATCATCTGAGTTCTCAGCGCTGAAAATAGTGGAACTGTAGAGCTTACAAAGTACCATTTCCATTTGTCATCTTACTAATATTTCAGAAGGTAAAACCTGAAAATATTAGCTTTCTTTGCAGGGGCACCCTTGTTTTTGTTCTAGTGCTCTTTGTTTTTTATGAGATCAGGATGCATTGGCTGGACTTCACCTCACGTAACTCTGAGAGTATGATATAGCCATTTACATCGGAGCAGTCTGCCTTGACTACTGCTGTGAATGGAAAGAGACAAATATTTCAGTAGCACAACTATTCTTGTAGGAGAAGATGGAGCGTGACATAAAGCATGATAAAAGGGAAGAGCCTTTTACTTTCTGTGTCTACAATGGAAATCTAAGGTGCATGTATGTGTACTTAGGCTAGGTGAGATGAATTCCTCTCCTTTATCTTCTAATGTAAGGAAGACTTCATGATAAAGGAGAAAATTATCTTGCTTTCCTGAGAGGAGGCAATGTATATCTTCTCAGTGTCCTTCACTAGAGATGTTCTCATTGTACTTGATAACCCCAAGAAAGGCAGATCAGGGAAGCCAGTGCACAAAGAAGCAAAAAAACCAAAGCTCTCTTGCCTCCCACCACGTGACAGCGAAAGTATTACTGGCCATGTGGAAAAAGACAAAATCTATGGAAGAAGAAATATTATTTCCAAGCTTTATAAGAGGAATCACAAACATTAAGAATGAACAAACTGGAAAGTATAAAATACTGGTTGTGTTTGCAAAAATTNAATGGTCTGCCCAGGGAGGTGGTGGATCACCATCCCTGGAGATGTTTGAGGGAAGACTCAATGAGGAGCGCAGTGATATGGTCTAGATGGTGGGAGGTTTGGATGGATGGAGCGTGTTTCCTGTGGTTCCATGCTTGTGGGCCTGATCCCTGGGTGGGTGTTCACTTGGAAGTTGGACTAGATGATCCTGTGGGTCCCTTCCAACTCAGAATAACCTGTGAACCTGTGAACCTTCCTGTTGTGTGGGCAAGTGTTTGCGGTGCTTTACTGGAGACTAGCACCACACTGATTACTTTCACGAACAACTCACTCTTCCTATAATTTGCAGCTTGCCACACCTTTGTGAGTTTCAGAAAAATCTCAGCCCAGGGATTATTCTAGACTCTGCTATGCTGCATGTGTCAGATGTGAATTTTTTTCCCCATTTCTGTTATATTTTGCTTTGCTTTCATTTTGTTCTGGCTGCAACGTTGGAGGATTTAAGCCATGATTCCACCCTTGGCTTTCCTCTTCAAGGAAACCTTCCTGAGAAACACCCTGAGAACACGACACTCCTTCAGTACATATCACGAAACACTGAAAAGAAGAAGCAATATATTCATTGACGAGGAAAATTTCTCCAAGGCCAAATTACTGTGTGTGGATGTTTACAGTGAATCCTACCAGACCTGAGAAAGTAGGTGCAGCGTCTAGTTTTCCAGGTAGTTTTCCACTTTAAAGGTACTAATGAGATTTGGAGTATTTTGTGGGCTGAAAAAAGTGAGGAGAAAAAAAATCTCCTCTAATTTGCAGAAACTAGATTTGTTAACTTCTGAGGTGATACATGTGCATGAACTGGTAGTGTGACGTTGTTATATGTGTTTTAATGATCCATGTGAATGACCAAACACTGTGTTGATGGCCAGTGCACTAAGTCCTGTACAGACTGCTGTTGTTAGTTGACTGCATGAGCAAAGCTATGTCTGGCAATAAGACAAAAGAGCCAGTGGGCAGTAAATGTTAACAGGCAGTTGTCAACAAGTAGTCCTCTTGATGCCAAATATGGCATAGGAACATCTTTGTGAATGAAGGGCAGAACGACTGAAAAATAAATAGAACAGGCATCTTGATTTTGAGGTTTTCCATCTTTCTAATATTCATAGGAATTTAGGTCTCACCTGAGTCAGTGGTGAGTCTAACAATATACGGTTTTGCTTTTGTTTTCCAAAATATCTTGTTTGTCTTCTATTGAGTCAGTTTATTCACAAACTCCTGACAATCCCATATTTGAAGTTGTTTCAGGTCAACAGTCAAGCAGTTAGGTAACATTTTCCCCAGCTTGTCACTGTGGTCCTACTGGTGATTTAAATTGTAAAGCTCAGTGTTATGAAAGAACTTCACTGAGCATATTCTTCAGGTTAGTGTAAAGGTCAAAAGTAAGTATCTTTGAGGTTCATGTTGATCTGTGCTAAAAAATTTCTTAGATTTAGCTTTGTAGTTTCTAGTGCCGATCTCAACCAAGTCTGCCAGACCTCTGAACTTGCTGCTAGAAGTGAAGGATGATTTGCACAAGAACTGTTCATACTCTGAACATCTGAGTTTTAAAAGAAATCAGACTTGAGATGTAGTTGTATCTGCTGAGAAAACACATGAAGGCCTCTTAGAGAAAGCAGTCTTGGACCACCACAACTCTATCACAGTCTAGGTTGACACCACCACAAATGATGAGTGGAAACCCTGTGTTTCTTAGCTAAGGCAAATAATTTTGATTTTGCTTAGCAGAGCAACACTTCTCTGTAATAATGAATTTTTTTGCACAAACTTTTACATTAGAAAGTTGTGTTGTTTCTTGAACAGCTAAAATTTCAGGAAGACTTTCTTATGTTACATACATCTGTAGAGAACTTTATATTTCACAAAATCAGAATCAGAGAATATTCTGAGTTGGAAAGGACCCACAAGGATCATCAAGTCCATCTCCTAAGTGAATGCCCATACAGGGATTGAACACACAAACCTGGTGCTAATCTCAGGGTCGTGCTGTCATCATGTAAAAAAAAAAAAAATAACCTAATTCCCTATCCCATCATCCCATTATCTAGACCATGAAACTGAGTTCCTCATCCAGTCTTTTCTTAAACACCTCCAGGGATGGTGACTCCACCACCTCCCTGGGCAGATCATCCCACTGAGGAGTCACTCTCTCTGTGAAAAAGCTCTTCCTAACATCCAGTTGATGTGAAACAGAAGAGTCCTGACTTCTGAGCCACCTGACCAATACTCAGCATCTCCTACTTAGATTAGCCTTTTCAAAGAAACTGCCATGAACTTGTTTTGTTAGAGTTTTCCCGTTCTTCTGAAAAATAGTAAAGGTACATGGCAGTGCTGCTAGAAAATGCCATTTGAGTTTCCTTTATACTCTACCCTAATGCAGAGGTAAAGCTGTGCTGCCTCTCAGGGACAGGGGAAAAAGCAGGAAGCTCGTAAAGACATGGAAGCTTACAACATTTGGATTCTTTGTCAGCCTATCTGGAACTTCATGATGTCACTCCAAAGGTTATGTAGTGAGAAATTAGTGAAAGTCAGGGGCCTGAAGAAATATTTTGGGTTTTTTCCATTTGTCCATTTCTCAGCAACTCTGTCTTATGTAGGCAGATCTCCAAATAAATTGTGAAATGTCCCATCCATTCTTACAGCATTTACTGTTTAGATGAACATCTTAAGATGCCAGAATATTCGGTAGTAGACCCCTTAGTGAAAATGTAGTGTACTCTGTTAAGAACTAGGCTGTTCTTGTATGTCAAGCATTTTTTGGAAGGATAGTGCTTTATTTTTTGTTTTGTTTAGAAGAACATGGAAGTGTCAACAATTTATTCACAGCGTGAGACAAACAGATATTAATAGAATTTTAATGAAGGCCTTTCAACAGGATTTGAAGATTTTATTTTTTTTTTAATCGAGTGTTGTGTTTGTTCCTGTTAATACTGTGAGAGTGAAAAAACAGAAGCATCATAGGACAAGTATGGAAACAACTCACCAGAGACAGCAAGAAAAAGACAGTAAGGAGGCCATTTCGGCTGGATAGCGCCAGAGACTCTGTCATCATCAAAGCCGACGCAATTATTTCCAGATTTCCTTACAAATTATCTTGTAATGGAGTGAACAGATTTGGGGACACCTGAAATGCACCTTCACATGTTGTTCCAAGGTGGCAAGGCCTTTTCTGTTTTGAGTTCAACTTACATTTCTCTTAAAAAATTGCTTCTCCGTTCTGCCTTTTTGATATATATATAATTTAAAAGTGCTGCTACTCCTTTAAAAGCCTACATTTTTAAGTTCACAGAGGAACAGTTTCAGACCTCAGGCTTCCCATCCTTACACCCCAGTGACCTTAATAGTGCCTCTGCCTGCTGAAGTGATAAAGAGAGGATGTACTTCTGTTGGGCCGTGCTTTGTAAAGTGAAATATTGAAGCTTCCATTTTGTTAGTGAGAAAATCCTTGCTATGCATTCTCTCATCTCTGACCCTGTATTTTGTTACTTTACTGTAATCTTCTTTTGGGCTAATGCTAGTTCTATTGCCAGCTTTTAGTGGCGAGAGCATGACGTATCTATGGAAGGCAGCTTCCCAAAGGCTGAGTGTCGTTCCCTGATGAAAGACCCCTTTTTTAGTGGGCAAGAACATAAAGGTCAACTATCACCAAGTCCACAGTGCCAACCTACTTGCCATCTCAATGCAATGAGGATGCTCATGACTTCTACTGTATTAGTCCATAGATCAACTTTATAGTTATCGATTTCCATTTCAACACAGCACTTTGCTGAGGGACACTGCTTCAGATTCATACCCAAATGAATGCTGTTATCTCCATCCCGTCTTTCTGCCTTTACATTGCTGAAAACATTATCTGCTCTTGATGTAGAATATGTCTGGGACATATTTCCTTTGCCTTCTGTCGTGGTTTGACCCTGGCTGGATGCCAGAGATTCACCCAGAACCCCTCCCAGAGGAAAAATAACTGGATAAAAAAGTTATCACAGGGAAAACAAGGCAAGCTACAAGTGAGGAATATAAAGGATTTATTTATTAACTAACAAGATCAGAGCTTAATGTGAGAAGCATCATTTTAAAGGCAAACCGTTTCCTCCCCACCCCTCCTTCTCTTACAACAGATCTCATATTCCCTTTTTTCCTCCAGTAGAAAAAGGGGGAACAGGACTAGGGGTAAAACCAGGCAAGTTGGTATTTTTGACCAATTTTAGGGTAGGAAACCCTCTCTCTGACTTTCCATAAAGTCCTCTCTCTCTCTCTCTCTCATGAGAGGAAAAGTCTTTCATGACCCTTTCCCAAGTGAGATCTCGACCCAGGGACGACAGCTGTTGCCCGAGAGTCACAGCACAGGATGCAGTTTTTTAAGCACTGACTTCACTGCTTCATATATGAGCCCATCCCAAAGTACATATATCAGATCCTACCATAATGCAATTCTGTCACAAAACGTCTGTCCAAAGGATCTCTGCTGAGCTCTCAGCTCCGGTTCCATGTTTCTGGGCTCTTAAGACATCTGCAGCTTTTCCAGGTTGATCCTCCACCTTCAGCATTGCCTCAGGTGGATTCTGCAGGCAGAGAGTCTGCTTCACTATGGTCCATTCTACAAGCAGCAGCTTCTACCCCTTCTCTGGCTGGCCTGGCCATGGTGCCCTCATAGCTTCTCAACTCCTCACCCAGGCTCTGGTCTGGCCATCTTCAGTTATACCCCCTCATTTGCGAGGAATGGGTCAGGCCACGGGCCTTGCAAAAAGCCAAACTTGCAAAGACACGCAGGTCATTAATATGCATGCAGACCACGTCCATTGCTCCACCCCCCGTCATTCTGGAGAGCTGCAGACAATTTTCTTCTTCTCCCAGAGCAAAGGGAACCGTTTCTGAGTCCTCCCTGACTCGGGAGACCCCCCCACCCCGAGAATCCACGGGCCTCTCCGAGCCCATGGATTGGGCATGGCAGTGACAGAGGTCCAGGCAGGAGTTGTTAACCCCCCTCGCTGCCAGAGGAAAAAACCAAACCAGGACACCCTCTGTAGTTAATTTAGCTAGTTTGGTTGGTTTCATCCAGTTCTTTGAAAGGTGAGCACATAGAAAGGCATAACATGTTAGATTTGAGCTTTCAGTGGAGGCTAGAGGGACTCCAAATTGAAACATTCGCTCTTATGTAAGGCTTTTAAAGGAAGTTAATTTCAGCAAAATAGTAACTATACTGAAAATAGGTTACTAACCTGTTGAAGAAGTCAACTAAACTCCTAGATTTAATTCAGAGAAGAATCCTGCTGAAGTCAGTAGAAAAAAATTAGGATCCCTGTTGCCAGTGTTCAAGGGCTTTAGGGTATGAAGCCATTCCTCTAAAATACTGTGGTGGTATCCTAAAGGGAAAAACAAACACAGCAGCTCCAGTCTGGTTTGCTCTAACAGCTCGCACTCTTAAGACCAGCTTCTATTTCAGTTTTTTAAACTTTTATGTGGGAGGGCAGAGCAAGTTCATTGCTCACATCCAGCAGGAGCTGCTACCAAAAAGATAATTTGATTCCTGACACTGCACGCTAGCAAAAGAAAAGAGGAAAAAAGGATTCACTGATTATGAGGGAACCTATGTTTGCAGAACCCTTCTTCCCTCTCCCTCTCCTATTTTTATTGCTTTCACTCTGTATGATGGCATCTTGTTTTAACAAGATGCCTATGAAATAGTTGACTTCTTTTACAATCTTTTTTACATGTTCACCTGCATCAAGACAACAGAAGCTACAATATATTTCACCTGCATCTAGGGGGAAATGTATTACAGTCATAAGAGACACTAGACAGAACCCATTTCCTCCATTAGACTCTAAGAATCACTTCTGCACCTGCTTGTGCCATCAAACACTTGTCCCACTGGCAGTATGTGACGCAGTATGTGACATGAAACACCTTTCCTCCAGTCTTCAGTGCACCCATATACTACCCACTAGTTTCATTTATTATGCAAGCCTGATGGGTAATTGTTCAGTCTTTCCAGCCTCCTGTGTTTGTCACCTTACCTTTAAGATTTAATTCAGAAGGCATTTAGAAAATAATCCATTTTCCATTCCTGTTTTTCTCCTTTTTATTTATTTTTCTATGCATGTCTCGTGTACTGAATATTAAATAGGAAAACAAAGATGTATATCATCAGGAGCACAGGTGCACTTACCAGGCAGTGAGTGAAAAAAACCCCCAACAATTCATTTAAAAGGTTTTGATTCACTATTGTGTGCTCATACTTTATTTTGCAGCCTGATATGACACCTTGAGCCCGCCTACGCATGCATGCAGCTTGGAATGGAGATGTTTTCTTGGCTCCTAAATGCTGTAAATTTTTGCCATGGCTCTGCTTAAAGTGGCTTGGCATGGGTGCTTTGCTAAGTATATTGAAGTGGGGAAGGATAGGGAGGGGATGAGAGAAGAATGAGGTGTGAAAAAGGAAAATAAAAAAAAACCCATTACATTAAATGAGTGTATCAAATATATATAAATTTATTTCTCTCCCAGATTTTCTAGTCTGAATTCTTTTGGGTATAGGCAAAATTTCCGTTCTTTTTTCAGGTCTGTGGTTTTGGTATGTGCTGGACAATAATTTGTCTCGCAGGAAATGAGCGGAGATCAACTCTAGGTGGCTTTGGCTGTAGCTTTGATTGGTAAGAATCAAAAAAAAAATAAAATTTGTTATTTACCAGCTTGAATTTTTGGTTTTGGAGGAACAAGTGATTAGCCAAGGTCCCCCAACATTTTATTCTGTTCTTGTGAGGGTAGGTAACAAAATTGATTCTTACACAGCTTAGGAGTGGAGCTTCCTCTCCTGATTTTGCTCTGGCTTGCTGCATATCCTTGGAAGGTCACCTCACTCTGGGTGCTTTTTCTTTCATTTCTTTATCTCCTAAGACTTTAAGCTCTTCTTGAGACAAAATGTTGCCTTTGATGTGTTTGCTTCATATCTTCCACACAGGAACTGGTAAACTCTGTGGTAGTGATGGCATGTAAGTGGAACCTACTTACTCTTGTTTCACCTACGAGAGAAGGAAATGGAATGTGAATTGTCATGATACTCATGTCTGTGGCCTCATGTTATCATACTGTAAATCCATCTTACTGAATCTGTGCAATGGATTCAGTCCATTTGTTTTACTCTGTGGCTGAAACCAGAGAGCAGGAATCCTGACTCCTGGCCCTTTTTGTGTTGCTGTGAATGCACACTGTACAAATGGAGAGTTAAATGTGTATTGGCTCCTGTGTTATTTCTTAGGAATTGCAAAGAAAGGATTAGAGAACAAAGCAGAAAATAAGCTTAGTTCACCTCTATCTTTAATACTCTTTGCATTTCTGATCTCCTTGTCTCAGGAAGAATGTAGTGGAACTAGAAACGATTCAGAGGCAATGGGAGTGGGAAAAGATAACTAATGACTAAATAAACTAGGGCTCTTCAGTCTGGAAAGGAGATGGCAAAATCTTGAATGGCACAGAATAAAGAATTGATTGTGTGTTGTTTGTGCCAGTGGGAGTCCTAAGGTACATGGAGAGAGGCTAGAAAGAGCAGTGCTCAAAACAAACAAAAAGCAGTGGGTGATTGCTCCTGCAGTGGGCAGAACACATCTGTGCAGCTCTGTGCTGAAGAAAGCTGAAGATGCTAGCACTTCTCAGTGACTTTGAAGGGAGACTAGACAAATTTACCCAGTTCCCTGGTTGCTCTAGCTCCAAGATGGTAAAAGTGTTTCATGGCAATAAAAAGGATAGTGGCCATGGGATGAGCCTGAGATCTGTGAGTGTTGGATGAATTCTGAGCTATCACAATCCTTAAGGAATCAAGGCTACCATAATTAGAACTAGCTGGTTTGAGTGGTGGTACCTAACCCTTTTATCAAAATCTCCAAACTAAAGGTTATGGATAATAAATAGTTAAAAGAACAGTCAGAATAAAGTATTTCCCTAGGGGAGGAAGAGAGATCAGTGAGGTATAAAAGACAAAGTGGCACATTAGGACAGGAAAGGAAAATCTGAGAGAGGTTTCTATGTGTATTAACAAGATATGTTAACAGAGGTTTTGCCATGATTTCTGGCAGGACAGTGACTCATATATTTCATGATCTGTCTTGCCAACCCTGGTCCCAGTGCACGACCATCTCTGAGTGAGGAGAGAGACACTGGTTTGTACAGGAACTTAATGAATGGCTTACTAGAGGAAAATCACAACTCACTTGTAAGGGAGGATAAAAAACGCAAAGAAACCTTGTGACCTGGTTGTACTAGAGTTACCAAGAGAAAAGAAAGAAGGTATTTTCTTTAAAAAGAATTAACTCTCTGCAGTGGGGATGCCCATTCCTGGAAGTGTTCGACGCCAGGTTAGATGTGACTCTGAGTAACCTGATCCAGTGAAAGGCATCCCTGCCCATGGTAGGGAGGTTGGTACTATGTGATCTTTAAGGTCCTTCCCAATGCAAGCCATTCTATGATTCTTTGATGGTACATGAAGGACTTCAAGAAATATTACTAACATGATGGAACACAAAAATGGAGTAGTGTGAAGTGCAGATTAGCTGCTTGTAGGTGTCTTATGTGGGTTAGATGAGAGAACGTCTGAGGAAGAAATCCTCACTGAAAAACAGTCTGTGCATGGGAAGGGCATGCCTGTTTGACTGGTGATGTAGTACAACCTTAACCAGAAAGAGCAGCTCAAACAAGTTGGAGCTAATCAGATATTCTTCTGAAGGATAAAGTTCTGGAAAAATTACAGTGGGTTAAAATATATTTGAGCACTAGAAAGTACCCAGGCAGGAACAGGAAGAAAATGTAGACCACCATATGTATGGTGATATATGTACTTTAATTCATAAAACACTTGCGGTGAGTCACTACAGCTAGCACAGAATACCAATTAGTACTCAGGATAAGGGTGCTGCAATGCTGTTGGAGCTCTGTGGTGTCATGGTTAATACTGTGTACACTCTCTACTGAAGAATATCATGATGGCAGATACATATTTCTGCATAATATTCAGTTATGCTTACTAGAGGGAGGAAGTAGTTGAACAGTATTTAGTGCCTTAAAGGTGTTTTTATCTTGTCTAAGGGAGATTGAGATGAATTGGTTGGAAGTTATTTGTAACTTGCTCACAGGGCATGCTCCCAGAAGTATCTTTTGGAAATCAGCAGTTGATGACTGGAGCTAGTTACCTCTGACCCTGATTCTGTGTTTGCAGAGATGCAGCCACTGAAGACTGAGATGATGGTAGACGGATTGCCATGTTGATTTATGCCTTCAAGCATCATATTATTGTGACCAAGTTTTAATGTGACTCAATTATTTCACACAGTTTTCCAACGATTCCAGTTAAGCAAGGTCTGAACTGGCTATGCCACTGCTATGCTCATCCGTCCACATGAGGGCTCTCAGGAAAGTTGAATGTGATTGTACTTCATATTCAGTCTGTTATATTATGCTAAGAATTGAATTGTGTTCCAGTTTTACGAGCTTTTATTTCAAGTTTCTTTATTCTTATATCCAAACAGAGCCTAGAAAAGGAGGAGTTGCATTTCTATCCAGAATGTCACTAAAAAGCAATCAGGAAAAAATTCCAAAGGATGCCGTTTTGTGAGAAGACCTTTGTACCTTTTATCCTTTTTTATACCCTATGTATTTTTGCATATCCAAAATGTGAGAGCTTGTCCCTTTGTACTACTTTCCAAACATCTGTGCAGGAGGACTGGAAAAAAGTAAGCATACAGTTTTGATTGAGAAGAGCCTATACCTTTCCATTTTCTTTCCCTGGCTTGATCTCACTCTGCATGGTGGGAAAAGTGACAGCTTCAGGCACTTGACCAACTGTGTTTACCTAGCAGTACTTAACCAGCTTGATAACGATTGCTAATTCTGAGTCAAGCAGATTTATCTATATAACGCAGTCTTTTTGTGTGCAATAACCTTTCCGTGTGAGTTGCTTTTCCAAGATGGTTGGTGAAAGGAAGTTGGATGCCATTTTATTTGTACATCTGCTACTACTGTTTTTATTTACATGAGCTGCTGAATTGTTGGGCATCTTATAATACAGGCAGTGTTTTTTATTGGGGTTTGAAGAATAAATGTCACATCTATGGAGATAAGCAGAGAGGAAGAGGGAGCCAGTGGACATTTTTCCAAATTTGCAAGGAAGATGTTGAATGATTTCCACAACTTCTGAAGATCCATGTGCCAATGTACTCCCACTGCAGATCAGGAATTTTTCAGAATGCCCTTCTGAAACCTGCCCAGAGCCATTGTCATCTTCCAGTTTTGGAAGCTGTCTGTTTGGAATAGAAGCACTTACATAAATCTTTAATTCTTTGGATGATACATGACAAGTGCAGTTCAACAGAGTTTGCTGTAATGACTGATTATCAGAAATCAATTATGGCCTTGTAGTGGAACTCTGCCACCTGGTTAAGCATGGTTACCTGGAAAATGTTGGTAATTGAGCTTGCCAGAATTTTGTATTTCGACATTGGCACAGTCCAATTATGATGGGATTATTTTGGACATTTAAACAGGAGGATGGGACAGAATTCTCTTTTATAAGTCTGTTTAGCAAGCAATGAATTGAATTTCAGCACCATAAGAAAACCTTATCTATACTAGAAAGCTTCCCAAATGTCCACATACATCATAAAAATGGGAGACATTCTGTTCGAACAGAAGTGTTGCTGGTTAAAAAAGATTAGTAACTGGTGAAAGGCCAGATAAGGACTTACTTTAAATGTTACAAAGGGATTTATTCTTGCACTGTATTTGTCCATAGATATTACTTTGCTGTTGAACAATGAAGCGTTGCATGGCACAATAGACTTGGCAAAATGAATGATTTCTTATTCCAGCAGATCTGTAGCTCACTAGAAATACCAATCAGATTTTGAACTTTCATTGTAACTGCTTGAAAACAGTTGGTTAGCCCTGGTAAGAACTGAATAAATGTGACCTACCTATCTGACTGCTGAAGAGCAAGTCCAGGACGACCTATTGACAAAAAAAAATGAAAAAGACAGAAAGTGCATGGTGATTTCAAAAAGAACATAATGATGTTTTTGAAGGTGACTCTCCCCCATTGAAATAAGACCAGATGGTTATTGTGGTAGAAGAAATAGCAGATGAAGATTCCAGAAATGATCTTATACACAACACATTCCAATTTTTTGGTAATTGTGTTAATTGTTCTCCAAAGATGGAGCAAAGTGTTCAATAAGATCTATTCTCTGGGCACTGGTGTGGTTCAGTGAGCCTATATAAAGAAACACACAAGATAACAGAGGTGTAGTGTAGACTTCAAGTCCTGTTGAAAATGTTCTCTTGCCATGTGGTTAGGATGACCTCGCTCCAGAGAAAAAATGAGAGTAACAGAGCATTTTCACAGCTGATGGACTGTGTCTGGTTGTCAGCATTGTGTGAAAGTGTAGAAAATCCCAAAGAACTGATGTAGCTTTTAAAGTTTACCAGAAGATATCAATAAAAACTGCTGGGAGATACAAAGTGGTTCCAAGATAAACAGTCTTTTCAAGAGCACAGCAGCAAGACCCACACCAAGGAACACTATTTTTCAGCAGGTCAATAAAGTCAAGCCTAAATAGATCCTTGAACAAAGAATGTGCGAAAAAGAAACACATTACAGAGTAAACTTGTCGATGCTCTAACAGAATTCATATGTAACATGCTGTCTAACAAGTGTTCGACAGCTATTGAATTCAAATTATCTCAGAAGCAAGAAGAAGCAATATGTGTTTAGTGACTCAGATGACAGCTCCAGATTGGTCATGACCCACACATACATCTTTGAGCAATTCTTGCACACATGTGTTTGTCAATGACTCAGAAAGCTGGTGCCCTGTCCTAATTAGGACACTCTTAATATAATATAATGGGCTGTATAAAAGTAGCATGTTGTTTTGGAAATGTTGTACTTGAAGAACTGGAGAGCAAGCAAACCTAACATTTAGGCAATGAGAAATCAGCTGTCACCTGCCTTGTTCCAAGCTTGGTAAATACTGTGCATACGTGGATTTTGACAAATATTTTCATACCAGTGATCCTAGCTCAAAAGGAGTGAAATAGTCCACCAAACTTGTGCTATGGAAATGCCACTTGTTCTATCATGTTTTCTGTGCAAACTGTCAAGAAGGAATTTGGGTGTGAACTCTGCTTTGTGAATTCCTCCTGTTCTGAATCTATGAACCCATTGGTAGATAACTGAAGCCAAGAGGAATTTGGGCAGTTAAAATGTCTGTATTGCCATCACCCAAAGTAGTTTGGGTATCTGGAAATCAACTGTGTCTTTTGCCCGCCAAAACAGTGACTGCACATGCACTAGGAATGGTCTGAAGTGCCCAGAGATAGGCAAATCACAATGAACCAACAGAATTCAAATTCTAAAGAAGAGAATCAACAGAGATTCTGAAAAGGAGAATTGTGATACTAAAAATTTTAGAAACAGTAGTTTCTTCAAAGAAGTTTACAGCCAATCTAAAATGCTTTCACTGACAAAAAACATGTACCTACCTTTCTAAAATTTGAAAAATTACTATTTCTTCTAACTCCTTACTTGCTGTAGAAATCTAGGTGTGATAATACATACAAAAATCATTGTAACAAAATTCAAATTGTCAGCATTTATGGAGGTACTGCTGCTAAGAGTATAATCACATATACTAAGCCACTGGCAAGCAAAGATTATTATAATTATTGTGAGCCTATAGACAGAGACATCTGAAAAATAAAATCAAGAGAAAAATCTCAGATGCCAAAAATAATATATTTGTTTGCATGGTACCTTGAGTTTTAGGAGAACTTGGGGCAATCCAGTAAGTTCTCATGGCTCAGTGTGAGACATTGGTGGTTGACTGTTATGGACTAGAGCTGGATACAATTTTTAATAATGTGGAAAGGAGTTGAACTAAAATAGAGATCAAGGAAAAAGTACTGCTTTGTGCAAGCACAATCATACAGTGCGACTTGGGATAAAAGAATTAATTTTATTAATTTTTAAAATATTGTTATTATTTTGTAAAATTTTTCTCTCCTGCAGGTATATATTTTTAACTTTTTTAAAAAGGGTATGTAGTATTACAATGGAAATCCAAAGTTTTAATGAGAGAATGATATAGATAGCATTTCCTCAGGTGTTGCTCTCTCTTCTTGTCTCCCTCGCTCCCCCTCAAAGTAACGAAATGCAGAACAGGAGACAGCAGCTGAGGCAGACAGTTGATAGGAAACCCTTCACACATCTCTTCTGCTGAAGGGAATTCTTTGTCACCCTTGATCACACAGAGGAAGTGGACAGAAAAAAAGTAGAGTCCTGCCTGTGTGTGGTGGCTGAGGTGATGGTTTACAATGTTCCTACAAATTATTTGATTTCTAGGGCAAGGTGTCTCCCCATTGTGCCTCCTCCTGCCTGGCTGCTCTAGCCTTCCTGGTGGACACCACCTTCATTGCTACACTTTTCACCTGTTCAACAGAGGGAAACACTAAAATGAATGAGCTTGAGATCTGCAGAGGGGTTTGTTTAAATGAAGAGCGCTGATAGCTGTCCTTCTGGGCAGTGAGAGGAGCAGGGCTGGACCCTCTTGGAGGAGTTGGAGCAGGCAGTGCATTGGGATCACAGGCATGTGCTGGGGGCCTCTGCTGGGCTCCGACTGCGCTCCGCTGAACTCAGCAAAGAGTATCAGGCAGTCAGGCTAACTGATAGGGTAGACTGGGTACACTGTTTTAAAATTGGAGTTTTGTGCCAAATAATTTTCTGGGGTCTTCTCTGCAGTGATGTCCTTGATAGATGGCCATCACTGTAGTAGGATGAATGACAACATAAGGAAGTATACATATCTTTCCCTGTATGTATGATTCTGCTTAATGGAGCTCCAAGAGATCACTTTTCCTTCTTTCACAGAATCACAGAATTATTTAGGCTGGAAAAGAACTCCAAGACAGTTGAATCCAATCTTTGACCAATTACCATCTTGCCAACCAGACCACAGCACAAAGTGCTGTGTCTACATGTTTCATGAACACTTTCAGGGATGGTGACTCCATTATCTCCCTGAGCAGTCCGTCCAAGGGCTTAAAAATATTTTCTGTGGATGAATTTTTCCTGGTGTCCACCTGAACTTCCCCTTTCACAGTCTGAGGCTATGTTCTCTCATCCTGTCACTGGTTGCCTGGGACAAGGGGCTGAACCCCACCTGACTACATCGTCCTTTCAGGTATTTGTAGAGAGCAATAAGGTCTCCCCTGAGCCCCCTTTTCTCCAGGTTAAGCTACTCCGGCTCCCTCAGCCATTCCTCATAGGGATGACTGTCTAGACTCTTCACCAACTTTGTTTCCCTTCTTTGAACACACCCCAGCACCAAAATATCTTTTATGAAGTGAAGAACCCAGAACTGTATATAGTCCTTGAGGTGTGTTCTCACTACTGTTGCATGCAGGGAGAGAATCACTACTCTAGTCATGCTGGCCACACTACTCCTGATACAAACCAGGATGCCATTGGCCTTCTTGGCCACCTGGGCACACTGCTGGCTCATGTTCAGCAGTACTTCCAGGTCCCTTTTCTTTAGGCTGTTTTCCAGTCACTCTTCTCCAGCCTGCAGCTCTGTATGGGGTTGTTGTGACTCAGGTGTAGGACCTGGCACTTGACCTCGTTGCAACTCATACAGTTGGCCTCAGCCCATTGATCCAGCCTGTCCAGACCCCTCTGAAGAGCCTTCCTACCCTCCAGCAGATTAACACTCCCACCTAACTTGGTGTTGTCCACAAGCTTACAGAGGACCCGCTCAATCCCCTCATCCAGATCATCAATAAAAGTATTAAACAGGATTTTGTGAGGAGATAAGTCAAAAGTATTTCCTATTTTTTCATATCAAAATAACTCTCCAAGTTTTGCTGGATTGAGGTGAAAAATACCTAATTCAGGCTACCTATCTTGCTATGCTCTCCAGACACAGAAAAATTGGCATGTGAAGATAAAGATTTCTGCTCACCGGACACCTTAAAGGTGAGCACCCCTTACGTTACATCATTCCCTCCTACTTTCAGGTGGTCAAGTAGCTCACACAAACCCAGGAGACAGGCCAGAATGAAATGATTTAGATCTGGAGCCAGCTTTCAAAGACTCCAAAAATCAACCTTCTCAACAGATTGGGGCTTCTGTTTGAGCTTATTAGGAAACTAAAGTTCAGATGCAAAATCTCCACATAGAGATTCATGTCACAACTCCAAATGTATGCAGTGGGAAACAGTTCTTGTGTCAGAGTTTGTCCCTGTTTGATTCTAGCAAAACTGGTTTTTGCTTTTAATTCTTCAAGATGAAATTTAAAATCCCACTGAACTTGTTGGCTTGGTGCTGCAGTTTCCGAAGTGCCTGTGTCCAATGCAGTGCTGCACTGACTGCCAGGTAAAATCTAAACCCATTGCTTCTTGTGAAATTAATGCAATTCCGTATCATGCCATTAGATGTTTGGGAAAAAATAGGTATGCAACTGAGTGATTAATGGAAAACTGAAAGTCAGTTCTGTCAATACATCTTTAAAATCATAAGAACATTTTCTTCTTTGAAAGAGCTTTAGGGTTAGGATGGAAAATGAAGGTGTAAGCCAGATGAACCCTGTGTTATCTTTTGCACAGCTAGACCTGCCTGCTGCCTTTCCACTTGCAAACTGAGGTCTGCACTTTCCCTTCCCTTCCCTTCCTCGTACAAGCAGAGAAACTACCTAAAAAGTGTGCTTTCCAAAGACCTGTCCCAAAGGAGGGCAGCCATGTGCAAACTCCATATAATCCCTTGCAGTGGTTTCTGCTAGCTTCCTTATTGTGCAGATCTTCTGACTAATTTCTTGTTTCACAGTTCATATCCATACACTTAGTTTCTCTGAGAAGCACTTGGGCCAAATCCTTAAGTGGTGTAAATCACGTTGGTGCCATTAGCCATGTTGACTTCCGTGAAGCTGTGCAGCTGAAGATCTGGATCCTTATTTAAAAAGAGGTTTCTCAGCTCTGAGTTCCTGGATGTTATTTTAACCTATTGCTTAGAAACACATATACGTAGCTGAAAAAAAAATATGCATAAAGTCAAGGATATTATAGGATGTAGCTCTGTTTCCTTGGAAACATGATCTTTTTCTTATCCAGATCTTTTTTCTCTGTTAGCCAATTTAACCTCTCTATCCTTCTATTAAAACTCCTCCTCATTAAGCACAAGGTTGCAGGGTTTTTGCAAGAAAAATGTGGGCAGAGAAATATCAGCTTTTGCATCAGTTTGGTGAATTTAAAAAAAAAAAGCATCTGAGCTGTAAGGGAAGAATGTGGAGGAGGGTGAAGATAGCAGGAAATACAATCATATTAAAAATAGAAATATTAATCATCTTGGATAATCAGTCCATATATTGATAGCAGCCATACTATCTATAAGTCTATACATTTTTCTCCCGTATTTGTTCCGCTCCATATTACATTAAGAAATGCTCTGTCACTTAGATGTACAACAGGGCTCAGCCTGGAGTACTAATATGACATGGTATTAGTTACATAACGGTATGTGACCAATAACATTTAAAAGCAGAATTTTCTGGCTGACTGGCTTGACGAGTTGGTGTTGGAGGGTGAGTTAGATATCTTGGCAGCTCTCTGTTTCTTTCTCATTTTCATTTCTGAGTCACTTTCTTAGCCATGGTGACAGGGCTTTCACATTGAGAACTGACAATAAAGGATTCAGTTTTTTTTTCTGAAAGCCTCCCGATAATTAATTCATGTTCTGAAATGCACTTTAATCACTATGGAAGCTTCTGAGCTATTCCTGAGTGCTTTCTACTGGGCTAATTTGCTCTTCCTATAATAATTTTAGGCACAGTTTTTGTCCTGTCTGCAGTCCCAGTAATACTGCAGGATTTTTTTATGTGGTGATCTGACATAGCCTTGGAAACAGTAACATAGTTTTTCTCTCTCCCTCTGCTGTGTGATTGTTGACTGAGCTTCAATGGCAAGGTGCTGAAATTCCACAGGGGACAGGTGTGCAAGTGCACAAGTCAAGAGATATTGCAGAAAATTACAGAAATAGTCTGGGAACTAGTGCTTTTAAAGTATGTGTTGTGTAAAGATCTTGTTCCAGTAAGCTCAAGGCCAGTCCTGATCTCAATGTAGTTCTGTTGGTCTGGACAAAGCTGTGATTTCTTCTCTGTAGAGAGGGGTCAAATAGTTTGACCCTGTGTGAGATCAGAGGGCATGTAAACTGCACAGGGGTAAGAATGGCTTTTTTGTTTGTTTGTTTTCTGAAGAAGCACTAGTCTAGTTTATGCGTAACATTCATATTGAATTTTATGATACTAAATGTGTGTCTGAGAGAAGGGATCAAACATTGTGCTCCTTTTCCCTAATTTTTGTGCTCCCAACAACTGTAATTCCTCCTTTACTTTACCTGGTTTCAGAACATGGCTTCCAGGGACGTTTAACCGAGTCATGTCTGAAAATGCATTAGGAAGTGAAGCATACCAAACTACCTTCTTTCAAGAGCTTAACACTTGAACTGCCTCCCCTGATAGCAAGGAAATGCTGGAGACTTCTTTTCCCCATTACAGCATTGTTGTTTTTTTTCTTCAACAACATTTCTTTCAGTGTCCTGTGAATCTGGTGCCAAGGAAGGAGCCAAGGCCAGCTAGAGAGAAATGGACACAATTCTGACTTGCTCAAGGAGCAGTTGTGAAAATGGTTTACATGTTTTCAAGGTGTTAATCAGGCCTGCAGATGAAACCTCAACTCTGGTATGACCACTTTTCTTGCCCTAAGTATTCAGTAGATCTTCATATAAGAGAAATGAGGTATAAAACTAACTGAGTGTGTTGTGTTCATTCTGGATTGATTGAGCCGTGTTGTATGTGTATTGCAACTTGTGGGGCTCATTTGAAGCAACTAGGTTGGATTTTCAAAAAATCTTCCATTCTATGACTGAATCACTGGCCACTTATCAAGGTGTCCAACCCTGAGAAGGAAAGAAAAAGCAAGCTGCAAGGTGAAGCTTTGCCTTTCTGGTGGTCTGGAAACAATTGTTGCTACCTTTATATGGAATCACCTCTCTTCCCTAGATTCCAGTATTTCTTGCTGTCTCACGCAAAAAAAAAGTGATCTACCATATGGCTAAAATGCCTCTGTCACATGTTTTGTACTCTTATAGGTAGGATGATATGTTGGTATAGGTAGGATGATGTGTTGGTATAGGTAGGATGATGTGTTGGTAGTAGGATGGCAACAGGTCAGGTTAGGTAACAGGTTTGACTAGATTAGATTAGGTAACAGGTGATAGGTTGGGCTTGATGATCTCTATGGTCTTTTCCAACCTTACTGATTCTGTGAATCTGTGATTCTGTGATTCTTGTGTCATAAGGTCCTACTAGTGACAATAAGATGCGACCACTTGTGTGATCATTATGTGATAGGATCTGTCAGTCATATAATGTTAAGGCAGAAGCTCTTTTTTTAAGACAGAAGGTCAAGGTAACCTCGGAGACAACAATTTAGAGAAAGGGTGATAGGTGACATGAACTGTGCATCCAAATAGTTGGATCTGAAGGCTGCAGGTCACTTTCAAGCTGTGTCCTGAAAGCAAGTTATGATGCTTGTCTGAAATAAATAGAAGCAGAGCAAGTCTCCATTTCCCATTGCCAGAAATGACATCCAGAAAAATTCGGTTCCTGCAGAGGTATCAATTTAATTAAATGTGTATCACTTCCTCTAATTATATATTGGATAAACTTGCTGGAAGCAGGGAATGGGATGGTGGAATTCCCACAGGAACATTAAGCATGCTACTAGTCTTGATTTGAGATCTTCTCTTTACCTAGGAAAATGAGTCCGCTAGTAATTCTAGGATGCCTTTCCTCTTGAACTGGCCATCCCTGCACAAGACTCCTCTTGAGAGGGGAACTTCTATCAAGAGGGAATCTTGAGATCTTTCAAGAAGCAATCATTGCTATAGGAGTGTTATGTACTTCCCACAAATTGCCCAGTTATAGGTTCACAGACACAAGGGCCAGAAAGAACCATTTATCTTACCTGAGCTCCTTTATAACACAGGGTATAGGATTTAACTCACTAATTCCTGCGTCAAGCCCATGACTTCTGTCTGAGCTAGACAATCTTCTCTGTGTGCCCTGTATAGTGCTTTATTTCTCGTTGGGAGATTGTCTTGTGTGTTATGAATGTACCTCCAGAGGAAAGTGGCTACAATGCCCTCTTCCCCTCCGCTCAGGTAGCCACATCATAGTGCTGTGGGGGTGAGGTGGGAAGAAGCTCCGTAGGGGACAGACTGCCAACGTCTGGGCTGTGGCACTGGGAGCAGGAGTGGTGTCCTGGTGAGGTGCTGAGAATGTAGGAGTTCTTGCTGCAGTAACCAGAGACAGGGAGCCAAAGATGTGGAGGCAGTGGGAATCCATTAGGAGTAGTGTGGTCCAGGAGGAACCGGATTGAGCTGTCAAATGTATGTCACATAGCCACTTACAGAGTGGTCATTATAGAGTGATCATTATAGAGTTTGTGGGATTTATAAAGACAGCTCTGGGATTTGATTCTTGTTTTCTCTTTACTGTCATTCTACTTTTTATAGTGGAGACTTTTTTATTTTATTAAATGTCTACGTCTTTAGAATTCAAGTATGCATTCAGATGCACACTATAGTAAAGTAGCCCAGTATACTGAACTAGTAATTCTACTGAAATACCTGCCTGAGATGACAGCTCACAAGCATAGGTATGTACGGACAGCTCACAAACAATAGGTATGTATAACTCAGTAATCAGCTGGATAAACCGATAAAGAAAATATTCCTCTTTAATCTGATGGCTATCAAGGGCATACTTCATGCTCCCAGACCTGGTTTTAGGTCTGTCTTTGTTCCAAATCGAGCTTTAATATTTAGATGTCCTGGTTCAGCCTTTGTATTAATCAAGATGGAGATTGTCATCTTTCCTGGAAAACAGGAGTGAGTAGAGGCTCCTTTGTTGTCCATTGGCCCCTGCTTTCTTCCGGTGATGCCGCTCTTCCTTGGGAAGGGTGTTTGCTGCGGAGGAAATGAGTAGAGTAGCGAGATTAAGTTACAGGGGGGAAAAAGCTGAATTTTAGTTTTGGTAAACGAGTAACTGCTGTGGGTATTCCAACTGTCCTGTGCAACTGCAGCTACTTCACCCCCAGCACTCAACGCTTCCAAGGGGCTTGATAGAGCCTTCATGGATAGGAAGTGGGTAGCTGAACTCCCATTTACTTAATGTAACAGTGTTGCATGCTTGGTGGGACTTCTGCATTCTAGACAGCTCTAGGTGTGGTCATTCTGCCAGCATTAAGTATTTAGCAAGCTATGGCATGGCTGAGGCTGATAGCAGATGGGATCACAAGATGCAGTGTTGGAAGACAGACGGCTGTGAACCAGGTGGTTTTGTTGGAGCTGGACTCTGGCAGGAGATTAGATCACCATGCTGTTTGCTGAAATGCTGAATAACATTCCTTGTGCCCATGGTTAAAGGCATTTTCCTAACTGATCACAAATCAGAGGTCCATTGATAAAGGAAAATGTGGATAACAATAAATCTGATTTTGGCAGATCAGGCAGAGAATAAGGTAGAATGTGCTCTCTTGTGCTTTTGCTAACATCTTTTACATTAAAACTTGCCTACAAAACAGCCTCGTGTGTTTGTGTGTTTCTTTTCTCCACAAATTGTTGTGCACCTGAATCCACTTCTTGCCAACCTAATGAAATCAAGAGGATACTTAATGCTGGATCTGTGTCAACACCACATTTTGTTCCAGTTGATGGTACTTGCTTATGCTTCATCTTCAATAGCCATTGCTGCAGGGTTGCCAGCTACCATAACTCCTGGGGGGCTAGTAGCACCTTAAGACCTTTTTTAATTTATTTTTTACTTCTGCGTTGTGTATCTCTTTACAGGAAATTTATTGTTTTCAGAAATTCTCCAGGTGTGAAGGAAATTTTAAAATATGAACCTTAAAGCTAAACCCACATATTAAGAAAAGCCATATTAAATTTCGTCAGATCAGAGGATGTGATCACTGTCTTCTGAATACTCTGTATCCACTCTGACTAGCTTTTCTTAGTCTTTTACTGCTTTTAACTCCCCCTCACCACCCCCCCCCGGCAGTCTTCCATGTTGCTTTTTGCCTCTTCATTTTTTAGAAAAGAAACACTCTTACATGTGGTATCTGCTGGAATAGATCATCAAATTAAAAAAAAAAAAATTAACACCACAATAGCTACATTATACTCAAGAGTTCTTCTTTGTGTTGACTTAGTTATAACTGCTCCAGGTGGAGTTAATTATGTTTGGTGCACCAAAAATCTAGGGGTTTCAAATGACTGAGCAAACCTTTAATTGACAAATGGAGACGAATGTCCTCTGTCCTTCAAAATCGCCCATTTAGCAGAGAAACTTCATCTTTGAAATCTCTGCAATAGTTGGTAGCTTGGCACTGAATCGCCCGATTTTGCTGGCACATATATAAAACCTGTCTCTCCATAGCAACGAGATGATCATAGTAGAAAAATGCATCTAAGCCATAAAAGTGCATTTTATTCTGCTGCTCCCTATCCAGTTTGCCTTAAGTGACTTTTCCTTTCAGAGTCAGGATAAAGCCACCATATAGACTTTTAGGGAGGAGTAGTACCAACACACATAGTTGAGCTTCAAAAAATCAAGGCAAATAGTGCAAGAAGGACTATGGGAAGGTGACTGTTTCTCAGTGGAAAGCAGCTGGAATTATGTGCCAGCTTAAATTTGTTTACCACTCTTTCAAAATCCCAATCTTGCTTCTTGCTCCAAAGTTCTTTCTAACCACTTATTAAATACATTGGGAACTTTTATTTTAATCCCATTTTAATAAGAAGATATGATAATGGACTTTGTTGAATAAAAGACAAATAAGGTGAATACAGGAAGAAAATGCAAGGACAGGACTGCAGCAATCGTTTTAGTCACCTTGCCTAGTAATACACAAGTCTCTTCTTTTTATTCTAAAAATGAAAAATGCTTTTGACAAATCATAAGTATTATTTGATGTCATTCACTCTTTTCACTAAGTTGCTTTAGAGCTTTCTGCCTGAATGCTTAGGGTCAGGAGGCTATAACCTCCATCCTGTGGACTCTATCCAGTTTGCAAATCCAGCGGCTTCCTCCCAGCCACAATCCCTCCCAGATCATGGTAGTGCCTTCACCTCCTGACTCGAAATAATTCATTATTCAGCATTTCAACAAGTCAGACCTGTGTGTGGTTGCACCAAGGTGTGGATTCATTCACATCAGATATGGAAATGGAAAGGCTTTTTATCACCTCACATCTTAGCAGAGAGTTGTCTACTATGCAGAAGGACAAGAAAAAAAGAGTCCTTACCACAAAGGGCTTCGTGTTGCAGACACAGGAGAGCAGCAGTGGCTAGGACTGACTGTACCAGGCAGTAAGAGACATCACAGTTTAGGCAGGAGGACAGTCATCCCAGCTCACCAACCATGTTTATATGTCTCTGTGCATGACTGTAAAGCACAGTTTTCTATCCTGCACAGTCGTGCCCCAAATAGTGGGGTTGTGGTACATGATGCATGACCATATGTTGGAAAAATGCATTTTAAAGGGGGTTACATACCCTCATCATGTTTCAAAGACCAGTAGCTACCTCTGGAGCATCCTCTGCTCCCCCATACCAGAAGCTTTGTAATCACAGCTTTAAATCTGCAGCAGGTAAATCTTAAAAGCAGATCTACCACCTCAGCTGCCAATAGACTGTATAATCACCCAGATCCTTATATCCTACACAACTGTGTAGCCTACCTAATTTTTCCTTAATGATTGCTTTCTAACAAAAAGATGCTTCCCTCCCAAACTGACTCACGCTACAGCCGAAAACAAACGATCAAGTGGAGACTGAGTGATAATGAAAGGTCACAGGGAGCACAGAGCTAATAACAAGTGGCTTGAGGAAACTGGCTGTACAGCCAAGCCACCCTTTTCCCCCCCACTTTGCAATATTTTGCACTCAGAATGCCCTCTCCTTCTGACATGTAATAAAAACCACAAATTAAATTTTCTCAGTCATATCCAAAAAATTCTAGATATTTATTGACACCAACTGTGAAACAGAGTTAATGTTTTGTTCATGCTATCTTTGAATGTATTTGCAGCTTCAGTAAGTCCAGCATAAAACAGAGTAACACACTGTGAGAAACTATATTATGATTGAGCTTGGAATAACAGCAGAGTCATCTGTCAGTGCTGAGCAACAGGCATTTCAGCACTGCTTGCTTCTTTTCCTGAAGAACAATTATAACAGTGGGCAAAATGAAGGAAGGTAAACCAGTCACCAGTGGAGTCCCACAGGGGCCAGTGTTAGGCCCAGCGCTGTTCAACTGCTTTATTGATTATATGGACGAGAGAATTGAGTCCATCATCAGCAAGTTTGAGGATGATACCAAGCTGGGAGAAAATGTTGAACTGCCAGAGGGTAGGAGGGCCCTTCAGAGGGACCTTGACAGACTAGAGAAATGAGCAGACTCCAACAGTATGAGACTTAACAAGACTAAGTGCCAGGTTCTTCACTTTGCACATAACAACCCCATGCATCACTATCGGCTGGGGGTTGAGTGGCTGGAGAGTGGTGAAATGGAGAGGGATTTAGGAATAATGATTGACAGAAAACTTATTATGAGCCAGCAGTGTGCCCAGGTGGCTAAGAAGGCCAATGGCATCCTGGCCTGTATTAGGAACAGTGTGGACAGTCGGAGTAGGGGAATTATCCTTCCCCTGTGCTTGGCACTGGTCAGACCACATCTTGAGTACTGTGTGCAGTTATTCACAGATTATTGTGAGTTGGAAAGGACCCACAAGGATCATCGAGTCCAACTCTTAAACCACACCACTGCGTACCCGACGGGAATCGAACCTTGGGCTCCTGCATGGCAGGCGGGGACACTCACCACTGTATTCAAGGGGATTTTTTTTAGTTCTGGGCTCCCCAGTTTAAGAAGGATGTTGAGCTGCTTGAGAGGGTCCAGAGAAGGGCGACAAGGATGGTGAAGGGGCTGGAGGACAAGCCTTATGGGGAGCGACTACAGGAGCTGGGGTTGTTCAACCTGGAGAAGAGGAGACTCAGAGGTGACTTCATTGCTATTTACAACTACCTGAGGGGAGGTTGCAGCCAGGTGGGTGTGAATCTCTTCTCTCAGACTGACAATACCAGAACAAGAGGACATGGCCTCAAGCTATGCCAGGGCAGGTTTAGACCGAATGTTAGGAAGAGGTTTTTCACAGAGAGAGTGATCTCTCCGTGGAATGGTCTGCCCAGGGAGGTGGTGGAATCACCATCCCTGGAGGTGTTTGAGAGAAGACTGGATGAGGAACTCAGTGACATGGTCTAGTTGGTGGGAGGCTTGGATGGATGGAGAGTGGTGCCTGTGGTTCTACGCTTGTGGGCCTGATCTCTGGGTGGGCGTTTGCTTGGGAGTTGGACTAGATTCTGTGGGTCCCTTCCAACTCAGAATAACCTGTGAACCTGTAATGAAAATTGTCTCAAAACTTAAACAAGTTGGTAAAGCAGCAATACAGATTGAGATACTCTTGTACAACATAGCAATTGTGTGTAGCTTCATATCAAGAGAAAAGTCAGGAGTATTTTTATTATTTCAGTTAAATTAAAATAAAACTTTTTCTTTTTTCATAATACAATATTAATAACTAGTTTTGGTCTGGAATAGCAGTGTATGGTAGCCATCATGAAGAACCCAGTCTAGACAGCACTGCCAATGGAGACGATGAAATTGCTCAGATATGCTCAGATAGGTTTGAATACTGCTGTGAATCAGGACCTTAAAGTGTAATAGGAAGAAGGGAGGAGATGATCCAATTCTGTTGAAAAAAGCTGAACCATCCCTAAACGCTCTAATCTCATTGATAGGGCAAGAGCTATGAGTGTTTGTTGCACAAAGTGTTATATTCGTGAAAATGCATCTAGCAAAATAAAGTCTAATTGTGTTAAATTTTATTTGGTGCTCAGTTTTACCTGCTCTTAAATTACACCACAGTATAGAGGTAAAAGAAGCCAATATTTTCCACTGAAGAAGTAATTTCCCTTAAGCTACAAAATAATTAGAAGCTTGAAGCAATTATAGCACCAACCAGTGTCTCAGAAATACTATCTCCAAACTAAATACTTTCTTGAACAAATATACCCTCAGCTGGGTTATCTTTACACCCTGAACACATCACATTTTTCTCAATCAGAACACCGAAAACATTTCACTGGCCCAGCACAGTACTTAGAATTCTCCAAAAACTACATTTTATTAACCCATTTTCTTATCTTTTTAAAAATGTAATTCTGATAATTTCCTGCATTCAAACAAATTATTTCCTTTCCTGTGTACTTTGCTCTATGCATTCTGTCATGTAGCTAACATTACTGCTGATGGGCAGCTTAGGCTCTTTCTTTCAAGCTAATGATTTCGTTGTCTGAAGCTCATGCTGATATTTGAGACATATTTTCAAATTTGAAATCCCAAAGTGCCAGAAATACGAAGTCAATGTGGCCATAGCAATTCTTTTCAAAATAATTGGGAGAAAGGGAACAAAACAGAAAAGTGAGGCATATGTAGCAATAGATGTTTAAAAAAAAATCTTTAAAACCCAAATGTCGAGAGAAATAGTTAAGCAGTATCTCCTTTCACTTAAAGCAATGAAGGAGAAAGAAGCTGCTGCATCACAGAGAGCTAGAGAAAGGTGAAAATGGTGCTGCTTAATTCACAATCGTGCCCTGGATTTTATGCCAAGATCTCCTGGATACCTCACAAAAGAGAAGAATACATCAGTGGTTCTAGAGCAGTTTTGTTGTCAAAGTTTGAATGCAGGCAGTGAGGAGAGTTGTTTCCAAAAAAGCAAGTCCAAAAATTGTCCTGCTACTTTCCCTGCTGTATTTTTTATAAAACCTCTTCAGAAGCCCCCTTGATGGGTAGGAAAAGCAAACTGAAGAAAGACTGGGATTTTTCCTTGCAAGACTACAGATTGAGGTGATGTGTTCAGGGCACAGGAGCCCAGACTGACCCATAAACAAGCTATTAAGGTACTAAGTCTTCCACGTCTGGTTATTGCAGAGCTGGAAGGGTGGACTGATATTAGTGCTATTCCTTGAAGACAGATTTAGCTTTCATAAGCCCCATCATTTCACACAGGAAACTGTGCTGAGGCAGGTCAAGCTTTATAAATACATCAATTTCCTGGCAGAAGTAATTTCCTGGATCCCCTTACCTGCTCAGAGCCCAGTTCCCCATTCAGGCAATGCTGTTACCCTGGATTTTACCAAGGTTTTCTGTAGGTATGGTGGGCTGCTCTCAGAGTAATTTGTGGGATTGGGTTTAACAAACTAACGCTCTTAGGTTTTCGTTGTAACTAAGGAATTAAGCTTTTCTTTTAAAGGGTGGTCCAAAGGTGAAAAAAGAAAAAAAAAAACCCAATCCCACAACCCAAACAATGAAAGTCTACCTCCAAGTTTTCTATCTCTGACCTGTAAAACAAATCTGTCTCAGCATTCACTTGCTTCCTGATTATAAATAAATTGGAGTCCTGCCTCTTTTTTCATCCTTTCTTTGTGTATGTGCACAAGCAGCCTTACTTCTGTTAAATACAGATTTCCTTGATGTTTATGCATCAAGGATATGTGTGTATTTCTATCAAATCAGTTGCAATGGAACAAGCTAAACTTCCCAAAGCAAATACAATCTGCCTTCTACATATCCACTAGAACATAATATAGAAGCCAAATCTCATCACGGTCCTTTCCTTGGGAACGATTAATGCTCACTCATGTGACTCCAACTTTCTGGAGCTCCAGTTAAAATGTTCCTACTCAATTATTCTTAAAACACAGTGGTATATGGCATTTCTACATAAGGAAAAAACTAATGTGGTTTGTCACTCAACACATGGTAAAAACATTTCAGTTCCCAGGAGAAGTGGTCTCTGTGTGGGGGAGTTGCAGCCACACAAGTCCAATGGCATATATTCTCTGCAACATGCTTCACTTTTCTGAAAGTGAAATAAAACCAATAGTAACATTTTTTTCTGCTTTAAAGGAAAAGGAGAAGCTCCAAGTCCTGGTAGAAAAATATGAAGAGAAGGAACAGAAAGAGAACTAAGGGAATATTAACAGCATGCATGTACTTACTAAAGCGAGAGAAAGTGGAAATTGAGTTAAAGGAGTGGGTTGACCTCCTTGTGCTTTGATATTGCTCACAGGGTAACACGAGGGAAGATGTGTGTAGTTTTGCCATTGGCTCTGATGGAGGTGGGTATCTGAACTAAGCCAATGCAGCTAAGTTATCCTGTATGACGTGCAATGTGAAGCATCACTGAGGAGCTATGATGAAAAAAGTGGCCGGTACAGGGGGAGCAGCTGTTGGGAGAGAGTGTGTTACCTGATGTGCCAGCCTGCTTCCCCATTTGTCTGCTCCTCCTCCAGGCAATTCCCAAAAAGGAGGTCCAAAGGAGCAGTTAGACAGTACATGTATAACAAGAAAAGATTTGCAATGAAAACTCCAGTATATGTTCCCCACCTCCTTGCAAGTGCTGCTAGACTTTCCATTATCAATACTTACTTCTTGTTTAAAAGGGACTTGTTTTGCAGTGTCGAGACATTAGTGCTGAAGAGATGCAGCCTTTTCTATGTGTCTGCTAGACTGCTGCTAATCACCGTGATCTGCAAAAGGCCTATCTAACATCACCTTTCCTCTAAAATGTGCAAAATTATCAAGAGACTATTCAAAATAGGCTCCGCTGTGCTTGTGGATCTGGGAAGGAAGTACTTTATGATTGTGCTGCTGTGGGTGTAGGTCCATATGCCTTGGCCTTTTCCATAATTACTATTCAACTATGTGGGGGTTTTGTCTCTGAGTGGATAAGTTCAGTGCAAAAAAGAAGGAGGAATTATTGTAAAATCAAACCAGAAAACAACAGAAAGGCTTTAGGAAAGAATGTTTTGTTGGTGGGGAGGAGCAGGGGAAGAGGCACACACTGGTGAACTAGTGACTGAGTTGATATAGGAGACAATCCTGGGGTCTCCTCCCAAGCCACTGTTAAGACTGACAGTGTTGTCAGTCATTAGCTGGTTAAACAGACTTTTGGAGAGGAGGAAAAAGGCATGGTTGCTCCATACAGGATATACAAGCCTGTGTTTTATCAGGGTTATGTGAGAGCCTTTCAAACTGCCTGGACAACATCCCATATCCCAGCTGCATTCCCAGGTATGTACAGGGGTAAGGGACAGGTTTGCATCCATCCCCATACTGCTTGGCCTCTAAATACAAAATGTACTTGGCTTCATTTGGAGCAGGTCCCTGGGTTTGGTACCTTGAGAGATGAGGCACAGATTCACAAGTCCTTGTTATTTCAGATGCAGCTGGAATTTGCTCAACCAGCAGGGGTGGGATTTTTGGGGCAACAACCATATGTACATCCATTTCTGGACCCTCTCAACCCATTACTTGCCTTCACACAGATGTCTACAGCCGCTCTGAAATGAGGACTTGGCTCCTCATGGGGAGCTGGGACAGCCAGCAATTGTCTTTTTCAAAACAAAACATGCATCTAAAACGAATCATCATTTCTTAATTAAGTGAATGAGCACATTTCTTAGGTTGAGACTCTGCCCCGCAACAGCCTTTTTGGGCAGAGAGCAGCACATCTTCTCCAGCTTACTTTGTCAAACCTGGAAAACCTGTATCCATGTCTCTGTCACTCCCCCTTATCCACCATATCTCTGCTGCCATCCTCACAGGACCACTGTGGCCAGGGAAGTGCTCAAAGGCACTTTGAAAGCAGTGCTCAGAGAGGATGTTGCTTCCACATTCTCTTTGAAGGAGGTGTTCATCCTTCTCTGCTCAGTTCCAGATGGCCCAGTTCAGATGAATGAAGGCAAATGTCCCACTTTTTTCCGTAGGACTTCTTGCCTTTCAACTTCAGGCAAGAGTTTAACCCATTCTCCTTATGGCAAAAATGCAGTCTTTTGAATTACATGACTTGAAAATTAAAGTCTTTGTATTTGGACACTCACTACACTCAAGAAAATTGAGTTTTAAGACCACGCTAGTAACAATTGTTTTGATCTTGACACTTCACTTTGTAGCAAATATTCCCCTATCAGGACAATGCCGTACCCCTGCTCTTTAAATCTAGCATCTTTCCCTAATTTTTCCATCTGCTACTTCCCTTTTGCATCCCTCTCAATCTGCCTAAAACAATTACTTTAATTCCTAGTCTTTTCCCCCTGACAGTCCGTATAATCAGTGTTTCCTTAGTCCTTTGCACAACTCCTTGCATCTCTCCTTGTTCCCTGCAATCTCTTTCAAAACATTTCTTGGCCACTCTCCTGAGTAAAAATGCTTGTTCCTGCCATATTGCCCTCCATTGTGGCCACAGCAATGCTCCTAATGACATGGGAGAGGTGGTTCTGGTGTTAAAATTGGAACACTTTACAGCTTGAGCCATTTGCATGGGAATTTTAGTTTTGGAGACCATCAGAAAGAAACATAATCAGATGAAAACAGTGGTTCAGCCCTATACTTGTTTGTGAGATTAGAGAGTTTATAACAACTAAAGTAAAGGTGCAGACTTTCAGTTTTGAAACAAAGTAATTTTTTCAGTGAGGATGTACAATTTTCATTCATTGATGGCTTAAACTAGTCTTGGTTTTGGAATGTTCAAAATGAAACAAAGTTTGAAATATCCACATTACCTTGTATAATGAAACTTCTTGCATATTCTGAATAATCCTGCTTCCCACTTCTTTAGAAGAACCCTTTTTAGGTTGGAATATTCTAGGATGTACTTTTACATATTTTTTGTGGTGCCTTTCTTCTCCCCCAGTCAAGGTGTTACCAACAGCATTGTCCTGCTTTTCAGTCTCCACCCAATTTACTGTACCAGAACCGTAGCTGGGGTGGCAAAAACCCATGTCTTAGGAAGTTAATTTTGTGTAAAACAATCAGAAATTAAATTACAGTTTTCCCCATTTTGTTACATTTCTTATATATTTTTGTATGTCTTAAGCCTTCATCAAACACTCTCAGTTTTCAGACATCACAGAAACAGGTCCTCCTCCTCGACCAAATGCCAAACATTTTCCTTCAGACACTCAATCACAATAAAGGACAAGACTGAGCCATTTCAACAACTAAAAAAAGCATTTCCCACTTTCATATTCCCTATCATTTCAAAACTTGCCTTGATTTCTGCCAAACTTCTTGGAACAGGAAGGGATTAAAGGCCACAGAAAACAATCTAATACAATATCTTTTCTGTGTGGGTAGCTGAGGGACTTAAAATCACATCAAGGTTTGATTTATGATAGTAAAGGTGATGAGTCTAAGCAAATTATCTGGATAGGGAATCATTAGAGGACATTCAGAGCTACCAATGGGATCTTCTTTTACCTGTGTTTTCCAATAACATTTCAGAAATGCTCAAGAGACACCAGCAGCTCAAGTGTTGCATCTATTAAAGGATCCAAAATGCTCTGGCTAAATTATTATTTATTATTTTTATTACACTATTGCCTAAATGTCAAATGATTCCCAGCTGTTGCAAAAGAGGCACAATCTTTTTACTTGTGGCATCTTTCCTTCATTATAAGAATTTATAGCAGGCGTTTTCAATCTAGGTTGCTGCCGAGGTGAAATTCTTACCCCCTAGCTAGCTGCTGTTATACCAAGTTGCAGTCCATCACCTTGTGTGCCATGTCATGTTACACTGTACTGTGACACATGATTTCCTCTCCCAGCTGGTGACGCTTCTTCCCTGGGGAGCATCAGCTGTGGATACAACTGTGTGATTTAATACATCTGGGCACCTGCTGGCCCCTGAAGGGTTGATGGGTAGCACTGATGAGTGCTTGCTGGATACTGCTGTCACTTTGGCCCTTCCTGCAGTGCTGGGCTCTGCTGAGGAGCAGAGAGGAGGTGAAAGCAAGTGGAGGGCTTGGATTCCAGCGTTAAGTTACGAGGATTGCACTTTCACTTTATCTCCCAACTTTATACTTCATCACCTATCATGCAGCTCTCGGAGGAGAAAGACTAAAAGTAGATTATACACTTTGGAGAGGGAGCAAGTATATTTAGCTGCTGCTGATCTTGTAACTTTTGTTACTTTGTATGTGGCTAGCCATCCATTCTTGCCAATTACCAATGCAGTGCTTTGACAATAGTGGAATGAGATTCACAGCTATGCAGTCACAGCTTGAGACTTTGCAAATGAACATTCATAGCATGCTTCTCGGCTTCCTTTTTATAGAAAATTTGGCACTTGCAATTATATAGTTTTTAACAAATATTCCTTCTGCTTTCCTAAGGGAGCATTCTTGCACTGCTAAACCCCAAAATATAACGAGGCAGAGGCAAATTGTGTCCTCTCATAAGGAGAAATATCTAACAGAGGCTATTAAATGAAGATATCAGTCATCTGATTCACACTGAAAAATACGTATTGTTAATCTAAAAGTTGTTATTTTTGGCATCATCAACTGCATCTAATCCAAGAGAAAAGATTTCTAGCTAAAAGTTTTTATTTCTTGAGGGGAAAAAAAGGATGTGAAACATTAAAACAGTAAAAACCTAAAGGCAAGGAGAAACAGTTCATTGTCCTTAGATCTACATTAAAGCTCATTGAAAAATAAGTGGTAAGTGACCACTACTAGTGGTCAGCACGTAGACTTACAGTGCTGCAGGTCACAAAAGGCTAAAGCCAGTGATTCTCTCAGGGCTCTTAAAGTGAATGTCTCATTTATATCTCACGTCCATCTTTGAACAGCCCAGTGGATATTTTTTTCAAGTTTTAGCTGAGTCTCAAATGAATTTTAACTGCTAGAAAGTGCTGTTTGTTAAATCAGCTGGGGAAAAAACCTCCGACTACTTAACAGGAGATGACTGGGGGTATACTTTTGTTTTATTTTGTTTCTAGACTTCACTAGAAGAGAGATGAGTAAAACTTTCTCCCTTGGTTTGAGATAACTGCTGGCTATGTTGCTGCAGGACAAGGTGATCTTTGGTTGATTTTTTCATCCTTTCCTTCCTGTCCCCATGTTTCTTCTCTTCCCCTGTGTCCTAGTTCCTGCACCCCAGATTCAGTCACAGCCACAATGGTGGGGACTAACCCCGATCTTCCCAGGAGAAGCAGACGGTGTATATCGGTGGTGACAAGACATATCCTGGCTAAACTGAAGCAAATCCTATTGAACCTTCATTTAGGAGAATGAGATCCTAAGGTAAGAAAAAGTCTTCACCTATATTCTCATTACCTGAAACCATTCTTTCTGGGAAAAGAGGCAGAGGCAAAGACTGCCTTCTTCAAACCCTTCAGCAAAGTCTTCCTTCTTGCTCTCCATCAAGAGCTTTGTGAATCTGCCACATTTTTCCCTTTACAAAGGTAGCTTTGTTTAACCAAAGTCTAATTAGAAAAAACCCTTTAACTTACTGTTTTCTAGGTGGAACTGGCTGCCCACTATAAATGCAGAGGATCCTCAGGAGATTGTCAGAGTTTTCCATTGTGTTTAGTAAGTCTATTTTCCAACAGACTGCTATTACATTGCATTGTAGTCATCCAGTCAGTAGTTGAAATGCATGGTTTTCATAGATGATTAGAGATAAGAGCTATGTCCATCATGTAAAACCAACTCCTTGTATCACTGATGTTATAAAAACCAAGGTTATAACATCTGATATGAACAATACCTATCAGAACTGGAGACTACAGTCAGAGAAATAAATAGAATTTGTTCTACTTAGGATTGTAAAATATCACTGAATGTACAGTGGTGAGTCACAGTTTGCAAAAGGGGCTGGGAGTACAAGGCAAAAAATGCAGTGCTCGAACCTGTGTTTATCTCTCCTTGTTTATGAAGAAATAACTATCATTGGAATTGTATTGATATAACAACCTGTTTGAAGAAATTCTAGGCATAAACAGTTCTCTAAAGAGGAAACATTAATTATCAGTCCTTTTAAAAAAAAAGAATTAAAATACAGTTCCTATCTAATTTTAGGGCATATTCTGCAGTCCTAATTCATATAAAACTGCTACTATTATAATTTCCCCCCTGGTAATAGACAGCAAATGTTAAGTCTTTATTTTATGGGAATGTTACAAATGTAAATACTGAAACAATATGAGTATGAGGTGAGTATGGACAAGTTCTAATTCTCTGCTTAAATGTTAGAGGTGATGAAGAAACTAGGTTTAAAAAAAATGTTATAATCTGACTAAGAATCTCATATGCAGGTTTTAAAATAAAATGCTTCCTTCTTTTTATTTTTTTACTGGAATATATTATTCAGAAATTTTTATTTTAATTTCCCCCTTCTTCTGTCACTGTGACTAACAATATGAATAGCAACTAAGAGTTCTTTTTCTTTTTAATATCTTTTTTATTTTTAAAATGTTTATACTTTTCAGCTACAGGAGGGACTCAACTTTTTGAAACCTAGTTTATTGACTTGATTTAAAAAATTTATTTGTCTTTTTGTTACTCTATCTTTTCAGCCTTGCTGAACACTCTGATGATTCAGAAGATGGAAAAAAACCCCAGTTCTCTTCAGTCAAATGCTTATAGTTACAAAGGAAAAAAATAAAATGAAAAGTCACGAGAATCTTGAAACTCATTGAAACTAGAATGCTTATTTAATTATATATTTCCTTGTAAAAGAAGAAAAAAAAAGAAAAAAGAAAAAGACTGTGAAATAGCATTTCTTAGCCAAACCCTGTTCTTGTCACAATCCCACTTTTTATAGGAAAAACTTCCAGATGACAGTTTTCAACTGCAACAGTTGCTAGTTGTAGGAATGATGGAACAGTTGGAGTAGTGAAGCTTTAAGTTATTGTTCTTTTCCTCAGGGTAGCCTTGAAAGAACACATTCACAGATCTAGCAAAAGTGAACCGTTTTTTAGCAGATGACTAAAATTTCATTTCTTTTTATTGATATCAATCATCAAGATAAATATTTTTTTTTTTTAATTGAATATTATGAGTTGGAAGGGACCCACAAGGATCATCTAGTCCAACTCACCATCTAACACCCGTAGGGAGACCGAGAGCACATCGCAGAGCATAACACCAACCTAGATCCCTCACAGTCCAGAATCTTGATGCTGAACTGTCTTGTAGTCATTTGCAAACCTAAGTAGAAAATACTACTGTATGTGAGACAATACATGATTCTGGAACAGAACAGACTCCTCTCAGCTCTCACTGGAATATCATCAACTGTGATCAAAATACTCCTATGAAGTTTTACTGTCCACTTCTTGTCCATTGTACTACTGTATCACAGACATTTTTATTTAGGCAAACTCAGCAGGAATATATACAAATTGTTGACAACACAACGGTTGCAAAGATTTACAATGTCTAGTATATATACTGATGCATATACAGATATATCAGTATCTGCAAACTGCATTTTCTCAGGCAGCATTACATCTTTTAAAAAGAAAAATGAAAGTAAACTTTGCTATTAAACAGTCAATGGGAATGACGATCAGATTGGATTAAATAATTAATCTGTAATAATCATATCTAAACAGGAACACACCATCAACTGGGCAACTGGTAAGATGGGATTGATTTGATAGTGTTGGAGAAATGTTTTCATTATGAAAGAAAAACTAACTTTGAAATGAAATCTGTTATAGACTTATGAGGACAGGCTTTTGCTGAGTATGTAGCAGAAAAATTCAGTACTATTTACAGTCCCTCAGTCATGATTAGGTTTCAAATATAAAGTATGGGAATTTGAAAGTTTTTATTTGGAGAGTCTTTTCTCACTATATCTCAGGAGTCCAAAGGATTTAAATCACACATGCCACGTATTTCTTTGATATGCCAAGCTGCTGGCTTCAAAAAGTGATGAACCAATGTTGCAGCTTCTGCCAGCGCACTGGCCCTGCACTGAAATCAGCGAGTGTTCCTGTGGCTGAATGCAGACTCAGTTTCTCATGTTTCAGATTCCTTCTCTCCTGTATGCCACATTGTCTCTTCTCTCAGCCTGTCAGTTGGACTGTACCATGTGATTTGCTAATCCTTTCTCCTATGTGTCTGTAGCCTTTGAGATCACTGAAAATGACACCTGATGTCTTACAAGCCTCTGGGCGCATGAGTGTATGTATAAGTATATATTTATGTGCATGTTCATTGAATAGCATGTATATTTCTGCCAATGCCCAGATAGACAAAATAAATTGTGATTAAGCTCTATTCCTCTCTGAAATTCTTGTTTCAAATGCAGGCTTACATCATAAGACCTAGGTGCCTAAAAAGGTAGATGGAAGTGTTCTGAGATATAAAAGGATCCCAAATGCTGAAATACCAATGGATATTTCATGTTGGCAGGCTTGTAAAAATCCTGTCACACGCTGCTTTGTACCTCTAGATACTAAAATCTGGTCCAAAAGTATGGTGGTTCCACTCTGTTTCCCATATGTCAAATTGTGCATCATTCTGAGGTCACACCAGCACTCTGCAGCTGGCTGAGCAGCTTCACTGCTGAACAGCTTGAGTGCACACCAGATTTTTAGGGAGACAGACAAAGTGGGGAACTGAATCATTATAAATGAATTGCAGTGAGAAAGACCTACCCCAGTGCTAGGATATGCTTTTGGATAATATATCACAGTGTCACCGCATTGATAAGCTTGGAAAAGACCTTGAAGATCATCTAGTACAACCTATAATCCAACTAAACCCATGTGCTGGTTTGAATGTGTTGTTTTTTTTCTTCTGGCAGTGGGAGGGCTCACTTGCAGAGGTAATGCCAGCCAGTTCCTGGCTGGGCCTGCTGCTGGCCAAGGTCAGGCCAGTCAGAGAGATAGAGGGGCCTCTGTGATAACATATTTAAGAAGGAAAAGAAAAAACTAGTAACAGCAAGAAGATGGCCAGAGAAGAGCCTGTGAGAGGTTGAACAGCCATCAAGGCTGTTTCCTGGAGGAAAAAGGGAGTATGATATCTATTGCAAGAAGAAGGAGGGGTGGGGGCAGAAGGTTGCCTTTAATATGATGCTTCTCACACTAAGTTCTGATCTTGTTAGAAATAAATAAATCCTTTATATTCCCCACTTGGAGCTCGTTTTGCCTGTGATAAACCTCTTCAGATTTTTTTCCTTTCTCTACCTCCTCCTGTTTTGGAGGGGGGGGGCGGGGCACGGAGAATGAAGTGAGGAAGAGGTTGTGGGTGAATCTCTGGCACCCAGCCAGGGTCAAACCACGACAACTTCACATCTAACATCTAGATTATACCATTCAGCACCTCGTCCAGCCTACCCTTGAACACCTTCAGGGACAGTGAGTCAACCACCTCTGCGGGCAACCCATTCCAAATCTGGATCACCCTTTCAGTGAGAAACCTTTTCCTAATATCAAGTCTACACCTCCCCTGCTGAAGCTTAAGAATATAGATGAAGGGAAGAAGGGAGATAAGTATGATAATTTTAAAGTTTCCATTTGTTTGGTTTGTTCTAAGGAAAAGTTATCTGGATTCTGAGGTCTTGTCGCCTCCTGTTTACTTGTTGAAGCACTGCTTGAGTATTGAATTTTTAGCATTTGGATTTCCTATAGCTGTTAAAATAAATGCTGGCAGAAATATCAACATAAAATCCCCAAGAAATCCAGCAAGCATCTGTATTTAAAACAGGTAGATCATTTCCCCTTGGTCTGTATTCCTTCTTTGGCTAATGCTTTCTACCTACTGAAATCTAAATATCACACACTATCTCTTTTGCTGTAGGTCCTTTTGTGGATGATTAGCAGTATTTAAAAGTATTTATATAAGTTAAGTCAGAGATTTGCCATTAGTGAAATTTATTCTAGATATGCAAAACTAGTTATCTATACCTGTAAGTCATAACTTAATTAACCTTTTACTTCAATTTGTTTCAAATGTAGAAACCTGGTATCTGACTTACAGTCCATATTATTGTTATTTACTTTTCTAGACCATACTGTAAATCTTCTGCACTGGAAAAGACTGAAAAGAAAGTCTTGTGCATGTACAAAGAGAAGGCTGAAGCCATTGGGATCAATGGCAGGGAGACACTAACCCTATCAGAGACATTAAATAATCTTCTACGGCACTCATCCATCATTCTAGAGGATACAAGCATCTAAAGTTGTCCCCAAGGTGCTTAGACTCGATAGGGCTGCAGAAGACTTAAGGCAGAACTGAGGAAGATTCACTTCTCCAGGCTGAAACTGGTCTTGCAAATACCTCTCTGAAAGGGACTTACAGCTTCTTGGTTCTTGAGTATTTTGATTTCCTGATCCAAACTCCTATGCGAGTGCCCACATACCTTTGAGAGTTTACACAGTGTACAGTTTGGCTTGTAGTCAATATTTTAATCTGAATATTAAAACCACTAATAGAGGAAAATATTTGTTAGCAGTAATTATGAATCTTCTCAAGGTGTCTTTGTAAAAGTAGAGAGAACACAAATACATTCCTCTGCCCTTTTTAGTTTATCTTTAAGATACTATGAAGTACTCTGTGGGCTCCAAGGTTTCTGAGAAAAGATATTGGCAGTATTATTTAGGTAAAAATCAGTATTTTCAGACTGAGTTGTTCTGTTTGAAAATGTGCTATTTTATTTAAAAAAATGCTACACATCTGACTACATCCAAGGATGATCATTATGACTTCCCTCAGTCCTTGCTTGCTTTGACAACTGTACAAACCTACTTACATTGCATTCTTAAATTGGTAAACATTTAGTCCAAAATGTGTGGCAAAGCTGCTAGCATTTTGTGGTTTGTATTGGTTGATTTGCCTGGACTCCAACAGCCTTTAGAATGGGTTTTTATTGTTAGGAATATTGACTCATGTTTACCCCTTTGGCTTCAAATACACATTATGGATTTTTCTGTGTTTCTACATGACACTAGGCAGAATAGTGAATCCTGAGACCATCAAGAAGGAACTGCAAGCATAGACCAATATCACTGCAGTTTTTGTCTATAATTATATTATGCGTCCCTGTAGGTTTGAGTTTTGTTTTCGGTTTTTTTGTTTTGTTTTGTTTTGTTTTTCCCCCGGGATTAACCACGTGGGAATATCTCAACTGGTACTTCAAACACATAGTAAGAACTTAAGTGAGAGGGTAACTGAGCAAGTGCTCACAGAGAAATATAAGCTATGTCTAGCTTGTGAGAGCCAGGAAAGATTTTGGTTTCCTGAGCTCAGATACACTTTGGCCTGGTCATATCTGTGTTGGCAAGTTGTGTGATGGAATTGGAGAGTGTCTGGAGAGACAGCACCACATCTGGTGCTGTGAAAACAAAAGTGCCTCAGAACCAACGCCGTGACAAGGTTAGGGTCACTAACTTTGGGACAGCTAACCAACAAGAAATGAAGCACTCTAAAGGAACACTATCACACAGAATCACAGAATATTATGAGTTGGAAGGGACCCACAAGGATCATCTAGTCCAACTCACCGTCTAACACCCGTACAGAGACCGAGAGCACATCCCAGAGTGTGACACCAACCTAGATCCCTCACAGTCCAGCAGGCCACTCCGAGCCGGAAGGGGCCCAGGATCATCCAGCCCTACACCTCCCGGCTAGACCATGTCACTAAGCTCCTCGTCCAGTCTTCTCTTAAACACCTCCAGGGACGGCGACTCCACCACCTCCCTGGGCAGACCATTCCAATATGCAATCACTCTCTCTGTGAAAAACCACTTCCTAACGTTAAGATTGAACCTCCCCTGGCGTAGCTTGAGGCCGTGCCCTCTCGTTCTGGTGTCGTCAGCCTGGAAGAAGAGGTCTACACCCATCTGGCTGCAACCTCCCCGCAGGTAGTTGTAAACTATGATTCATAAAAATTTAACTCAGGCTCATGTATGCAAAACTTAATTACATAGGCTTGAAATCTCATCACAATCGTTGTTTAACTTCCCTGAAAGTAGGCTAACTCTGGGAACATTTCCTATTTATCATTTACTTTAAAAACATTTTAAATGCAGAAAATCTTTAATTGAAAGATAATTCAGCTTCTTTGTCCTGGGCTAAGGTTTATTACAAAGATTTTGTTGTATTTTTATTTAAACAGGTATTCTACAAATAAAAATGTGAATGAAATAAGGCTCTTGAGTCCACAATTAAAATCTACGTAAACTGGCATTGCTTTATTAAAGTTCTCAGGGGGAGATCTGCCTTAGTAGAAGAGTTTGCTCTTGTCTAGTTTTGAAAATGTGATTCAACATTGTTGTCATCCTAGTCAGAAAACTGGAGGTTTTGGTTCTGGGTAAATCAGAGTACCTGCACGAAGAAGTAACAGTCACCCAATTCAAGAGTCTGTGTAATGCTTGGGGATTTTTTTCTTCACCAAAACCCTGAGGTATTTACAGGCACTAGAGGCTCAAGGTAGTAAACGGAGCTGTTTTGAGGTATTCTAACATTTTTAACACGTTGTCATACAGTGTCCACACACAGAATCACACAGAATCACAGAATATTATGAGTTGGAAGGGACCCACAAGGATCATCTAGTCCAACTCACAGATATTTAAGAAGTATACCTGTTGTGAGGCACAAATAATGAGCTCAGGATATCCTCTATGAAAATTATTACATTTGAAGCTTTGAAATAATCTTGGATGTAACCATAAATATTTGATTTTTTTAAAATTTGTGGTTAAAAAGGAGAAGGAATAATGCTACATCTTCCACTCTCAGATGGATCCACCCATTACTCATTCTCAATACTCTACTGAAAAATAAGAGCTGGTTTTACTTTGTTATCTCCAGCCCTGGCCATGCTTAAATAACATTATGGTTGAAGTAAAGGTGATGATAGTAGTTGCTGTGCAGCAGTATCAGGATCTGCTAGTATCACTCCTAATATTCTCTCTATCTCAGTCCCTCTTTTCTCTAGTGTTCAAAGAAACCTATTTAAAATAAGAACATTTTAAATCCAGCGGATTTTATTGCACTGCAGCAAATAACAATGATGGATATAGAGCCTGGCATACATTTTAGCATTGTTGAAGTGCTGCATAAGGAGTTTGTCTGCCTGAGTTCCATTAAGGTATATGGGAACCATATGGCCAGATCCCCAAGTACCACTTAAAAAATGTAGGTGATTCTGTCTGTAACAGAGCACAGGATGTTGAAAGTGCTGTTCAGTGCTCCTCTTTTTTTAACTTGTGTCAGGATTTTATTTTCTGCATTTGACTCATGGAAATTGCCATAGATAAAGAGCCATCATGGGGGCTGGATTCTAGATCATATTCTGCTTCCCATTGCTTTAGTTTTCCCACTACTGGCTGTGTGGACATGTCTTCTGCAGAAGTGTTTCTGACAATGTGTCATTTGGGGCACTGGAACACACATAGCTTGCCTCTGTTCTAAACATTATTTATTAGATGTCTTGGATTCATTTACACTACCCTTGAATAGCAGGGACAGGTTTATTAACAGAGGAATCTTTCTCATTTGCATGCTAAGAAGTCTTCTGAAATGCAAGCCTCTGATTTCCCTCATTCCTCTGACTACAATATGTTATTTTATGTTTGTATTTCAGAATTACTAACCAAATTTTAGAAAGGCCTTTTACCTTGTGAGAGACAAGGACAAAAGCCCTTTAGACCTGATTATAATAGGAGATGCTCCCGTGCCTAATTTCTCTAATGTGGGAACAACTACAGGAGAAGCCTTCAAGGAAAGAGGATCTGGGCTTTGATAAGGTGAAATACAGAAGGAATAATTCTTGCAGGCTTTTAGAGGTAGATCCCTTGCAGGTAGATCCCTGTCAGACGTGTTCTGGGAGGCCTCTGGTGCAATCTCCATATGGAGGACTTTGACTGAATGTGGATGCCTGCTGCTGCCAGGAAGGGACCATCAGTGCTTAGCTTCAGGGTGATCCAGTGGAGGTGACAGCTTGAAGGAGCCTGAGGAGGAGGATGGAAAGTTTGCCGAGGTATATACACATGCATATGTATATGTGATATACGTATAGACATGTATATGAACACTTGTGTTTTGCAAGGAACGTACAGTCTGACTAACACAGCATCTCCCAGCTGGTTCTGTTTATCCACTTTTACACTGTCCAGTATTGCATGAACCAAGAAAAAAATCTCTTCAAATAAGCAAAGAACAGAAGAAAGAAAAGAAGGTGGGAGAAGAGGTAGTAGGATGGCAACAGGTTAGGTAACAGGTTTGGCTAGATTAGGTAACAGGTGATAGGTTGGACTTGATGATCTCTATGGTCTTTTCCAACCTTACTGATTCTGTGATTCTGTGATAAAATCCAGCCTATTACCAGAGGGGATGAATGGCATGTACTGCATCCAACCCATTTTTTCTCACTGCTACTTATTCCCTGACTCTACTCATGTGAGCTCTATGGAAATGATGTTTGGGATCTATTTGCAGGAAAGGGGAGAGTTTTTTCCATCTGGATAGATCTGTTTACATTGCACTTGAATGTTTTAAAGCAACTTCAGAGCAGCATCTGACATAGCTGGAACCTGCTTTTCTTATTGGAATCTCAAGTTATATTTGTTACCTCCTTCATCATTCAGGCAGTCACTTTTGTGCAAAAAGTGTCTGTGAGCTACAGCAAAAATTATATGACTGTACTTCATCATAATTTTGCAGCAAAAATCATTTTGTCTCTATCTGAAAACTATAGGGGAATAAACACTGGTTTACTTCAAAATAAAGGCTGTAACTGAATTTTTAGCATAAACTGAAATATGTAGCTGAGATGTGCCCACCTATGTTTGTGGGCACCTGCATGTACCAAAGACTGGTGGCAAATAATTATTGGCATACTGCGTATGTATATGATCCTTGCATACTTGATTTTCCAGCTGTGAGGAGGGCCTACTAGACATATAAGTGATAATGATTAGACAGGAAAAAAAGGAAGAAAAATATTTCTTTGATTTCCTGAGTTAATTTGAGTGTCTCCTGAACACAGATCTTCTCACAGGCTGCCAGCACCAGAACAAGAGGACATGGCCTTAAGCTGTGCCAGAGGAGGTGAAGCTGGATGTTAGGAAGAGCTTTTTCACAGAAAGAGTGATCTCTCAGTGGAATGGTCTGCCCAGCGAGGTGGTGGAGTCACCATCCCTGGAGGTGTTTAAGGGAAGACTGGATGAGGAGCTCAGTGACATGGCCTAGGTGATGGGAAGCTCAGATGGATGGAGTGTGGTGCCCATGGCTCCAGGGTTGTGAGTTCGATCCCTGGATGGGCATTCGCTTGGGAGTTGGACAAGATGATCCTGTGGGTCTCTTCCAACTCAGAATAACTTGTGAATCTGTGAACATAATTATAGCCTCACTGGCATGTAAGCACTAAAAACCTGCCAAAGAAACCTCCAGGGACAACACTTACTTCATCCCCTGTAAATCAGAATTAATCCTTTATTTTTGTAGGTTTTGGATACAACAGAATCTTCTGCTCCTCTTTCCTTTCTGTCCCTCTGGCTGCATGCTCATTTCCAGTCACTGGTGTCAAACCCAACTGAATTCCTGCTTGACATGGCTGAAACTTGATTGTCACAGCAGATTCTCAGAAATGCCCCAGACAATGGATAAATGCCCCACTTCTCTCAGCATCTGTGCTAACCTTGAAATTCTATCTGGTAGGCACAGTGCGATCAGAAACTAAACTGTGAAATCAAGCTGAGATTTGATCTTGGGAGCCAATAGGAGAAAAAAAAAGATGACTGCGTAAATATGGTATGGCTATCAAGAGAGTAGATGCAAAAAGCCATTCTTAGTCATCAGCATCTCAACAAAGTAGTGATAGAAGTTTCTGGCAAAGCCTGTCAGCATCTGTGTTAATCCAGCTGATTAGAAGGAAAGGACAAACTCCTCTGATAGCACCTATGTGATGGGCGGGCTCTTTCCATATTTCATTAAGACGATTGTTTTAAAGGTTTCAGAGAAAACTGTGCCTGTATTTCTTTAGAGCTTTCCTTTACATGCTGAAGTTGGGGCACGCTGTAGGGAATGTAGGACTGGGAGGTAGTGTGAGGCAAGGAGCACTCAAGCAAATTTGCAAGGAACCAGTGCAATAGAGAGACAGTAACTGGAGCTGCAACCTACACAGTCTGAGTGATTTTCCCCTCCCTCCTTTTCTGCCTTGCTCTTTCAGCAAGGGAAAAAAAAATGGGAAAAGGCTGCAATGTGTCACAAAGGAACAGACTGGCAGACATCTGCCTCTTGCCTTATTTATTTATTTATTTTTAAAAAAGGAGAGGGTACAGAGCCAACTCTTCACTCCAGAGCCCCCAGTCCCTTAACAAACCAAATGGTGGCTGTTGGCAGGGTATTGACAGCTTGTTAATGAAGGAATTCTTGACAAAATGACAACGTGTGTGGGTTGCCTGTGTGAAGCTGAATCCTCCCACAAACCAGCACTAAGTAATTAGGTAGTGGAGAAAATAGCAACTAACTACTGTTGGGGAAAAGAGGAAGAGGGGGGAAAAAATTTCCTAAATTAATTATAAAAGCAGTCTTCATTTGAAAAGTATCCCTCTTTCCCTTCCCTGAGAAGGCACAACAGTTTTCCCTGAACTATTTCATCTCCTGAGTTTCTCTTAGTGGGCCAAAGGGTGCATCTCAAATGACTGAGCCCGGTAACTGTGAATTCAGTGTCTTTTTCTGTGCAAATGCGGTTAACAAATGAAGGGCTAATGAATACCAAAAAATAAGTTGACCACTGGGACTGCCCCTTTTGGTTCCCGAAAGGGCCCTATCTGGTTCACCTTACTCTGTTTTTCCCTGACTTTTTGTCTGATTGCTTCAGGCAGGTGGACCTGTCTGTGGACAACTGCATTCGATTTTAAAACCCTGAGAGGAGGCTGGGTGATGAATCAACCAATGCAGAGTGCTTGAGTAACAAAGCGTGTCTTGCAGAAACACTGGCTCAGCAACATAGGCTTACAGCAGCGGTGTCCACATTCATGACCACAGCATCAGGATCAGATGTTGGAGCATTGGTTAGCAGCAGTTGTAGCAAAATCCATGATTCGTGATGAAATTATGTTTCTGGTGGCCATTCAGTCTGGCTCACTAGGAAGATACCATTCTCCATCCTGTATTGAACCGGAGCATATGATAATTTAACTAAACAGTCCAAACATGTACAAAAAGGAAAGCAATGTATTCCTTTTAAAAAGTTGATTTTTTTCTTTCCCAGAGACTGAAAACTTTTGATCAGCTTTAACATGAATGAAGTAATTGAAGTAAAACAAGTGGAGAAAAAATCAGGAAGTTTTGGGCCTTTTTTTTTTCCTGAATGAAAACCAGAATTTTTGTATGCTTAATCTCTTTGATCTTTTCCCACCTTGTTTCTGGGAAAGACATTTGCTTTCTACAATTATAGTTCCAGATAAGCAATACACCCTGAAATGAACATTTTATACTTTCAATATTTAAAATAGAGAAACTCACCTGTAGACTTTGAACAGCACTCAAACAGCTTATCTACATTTCAGTTCTTCATGACTGAAGGAACCTCACTCACATTCTTGTGTCTCATCTATTATTCAGGTAAGTTTGTTCCCATTTGTGGCTTTTGTAGTCATACTCTATTTAAAGATCACAAAAGCCACAAATAAATAATTGGCCGAAGAATCATTCATTGAAATTAATGGGTAATAAAAAAATCTCTACATTTAATTCTATTAAATATTTTTGGAAGGAATAGAGATTGATTTATTCTTGTTTACAGTGTGAGGCCAAGGATAGACATAAGAATGAACACTTTATAAGTTAAAGGTTAAAGGCTTCACTTTACAGGGAGCTGTCAAAACATCTAATGTTTCAATAACCTGTTGTACCAGTGAGAGGCAAAAGTCAGGTTAGCATGTTAACAGGCCTATGAAAAAATTGTTTATTTGGCAAATAAACAATTTTGTTCTGCCTGAATTGTGTGCCTTAAATTACTGATTATTTTTTTGAATGACTTCTCACCCCACTCAGTTTTCAAAGAAAGCCAACCAGTTTCTGATGTTGCATAATTACACTGCTCAGTAGCGTCGACAAATAAGGATGGGATATAAATGTGTGCTTTATAATTTGGATAGTCAGTATTTTTTGTATGTGAAGAAGTCTAGAAATACTGATGATGTAATTTTGACCTGTGCATTAGCCTTGGCTCACAGAATCTTGCGTTATACTGATGAAAAAACAGGACTGGAATTAATTCTGGCTTAATTTCTAGCGTCTAGATTAAAGCATTTGGAGGTGCTCTTATGAAAATAGAATATCAAGAAATTACTCTAGAAAACTATACACCTGGTGAATCAATGCATTGGTGTTGTTAAACGCGCAGATTGTGAGCGTCTTTCCTCTTGGAAGGATTTACTTCACTTTCTGGCCCTCAGGACAGGGCTGCAGGATGATACCACCTAAATGAAAATATATACAAATGCAAAGAAAACAAGTTTGGTAGATGCTGACTTTATTGAAAAACTAAATATTAAAAAATTAGTTACAGAACTTATTAAAGCCTGGACTGGACTGTAGAGAATAATCTTTCCTTCACAAAAGTGCTTGTAAGGTGCTGTAATAAACTTTCCCCCAATGGGAAAGCAAATGTATATGACCCTTTTGCGTTTCTGCTGGCAGTTTAGGGCTGGCTTTGTGATATTGAATTAGGGACAAGCTCATCTGCGGTGAATAGAATTGCTTATGTGATTGCACTCCTGGGGTCAGGTTCTTCGCTTGTAGTCTGAGAGGCAAATATTGAGACTACAACCGCTTTGAAATTCTCAGTTCTCAAGGGCATGCTGCAATCTGTGCTATTCATAGATCTTGACCTGCCACTTCTGGTATCTGTGGAAGAAGTGGATCTAGCATCAGTTTAATGGAAATCGGTTTTGTGGAAAATGCAATCCTGCAGAGTAGGTAAGAGTTAGCACTCATCACTGCTACGGAACGTAAGTATGAATGGAGCTTGCTCCTCTGATGTGCTAAGTAAAACACATATTTTATGTTAAAAGCTTTGCAAGGCTCAACCTCAGCGTGCTCAGTCTTTTGTTGTATCAAAATGTCAGCAAGGAGCCACATACGAGAGAATTTCTTCTTGCTTTAGGGCCTTATTTGTCCAGAAATAATCTGAAATGCAAGTAAATTCCACGTAACTGTGAGAGTGAAACAGCTGGAACATTGTCATCGGAGACAGACGTGTGCAAGAAATGTAGATTATGCTAAACTCACTTGAATGGGATTTGTTCAGCTGAACAACAAAAAAGTGACGAGATGAGATCTCACACTTTCATTTATTTAGATAAAACCATACATTTCTTGTGCTAACTGAACTCAGGAGAGGTGGCTTTTCAAAGCCTGGCAAAGTTTACTTGTTAGTACTCCTTGGTGTGTTGGCTCCTGTTAAACTCATGTGCTCAGAAAGGCATCCAAGGTGCAGCACAGTAATGATACTCTTTAAAGACCTTTCTCTTGCGTTATGGATGAAGAAATGTATATCACTTTGCATTTAAGGATCATGCTATTGAATTTCATGTAGACTAGCAATAACCAATTGAAATAGAAGTGCCTTAAACATGCTTCCTTTTCTGACATTGCAAAATTAAGTTTAGTACTTACAAATGCATTGTCTAAACTCACATTCTATCTAATCCATAGAAGATATTTTGATTCTTTCAGAGCTACTGAGCATACAGATTTCTTTCCTATTTTTTTGAATCAGTCAAGGGTACTGAATACTGGACAATTTTGCAAATGCTATTGCTCAAACAGGTGCTGAAGTATGGTTAAAGCAACTCTGTTTCAGTGGGTGACTTCGAAAATCTTGACCTGAGTTATATCCTGTAATGAAGTAGGGAATAGTCTTGTGTATCCTACACATTCAGAGTCAGATCTTGACTTGTCCAACTTTTGTGTTTGTTACAGCTTCACAGTCAGTGAATTCTCTTCATGAAGGCTGTTAATCAAGTGTATGAATTCAAGTCTGCAATCTGAATCTATTTAAATCTAATAATTTCTGTACAGTAGGTAAGAAAAAGAGTGGCAATCAATAAATAGCCTATTTTTCCTCAGCATTCCTGGCTAGTATTGTTCAGAGACTGCAAGAAGAGCATTTGTGAATTTAAAAGCAGTACTCCGCTTTCTCTATTTCAATTGTATGAGCTATGAAAAAATCTCAATAACATCAAGTTGCCTCCTCCCTAACCAGCCAGCACAAAACAACTGCTTTTCCACCAGTGTTTACCAAATCCTGGTGTTGGCTGAGAATGTTTTAACGTGGTATCTCTCCCTGTACCATAGCTTACTTGTTTCTCCCCATCATACAACCTCAGTGATGGGCTGCCTAGGACTGCATAATTGCAAAGGGGCAACCTGACCCTTGACAGTGACTGTGCCAGCACAGTCCAGGTGTTACCCATAATACCATGAAGCAGAGCACTGCCTCAGTGTAAATAGAAGTACAGCAGTGTAGCTGTACATTGAAGATATACAGATTAAGAAAGTTATGGTGATACTTTACAGAAATTCCAAAGGAGTAATGGCACTGTGTTAAATTGCTGTTCGACACTTCAAAATAACTTGTAAAAAAAACCCCTTAACTAATGTAAATAAATAAAAATAGAAAACTGAAAAGCAACACAAAAGAGGTAAAGGAAAGTGTCCAAGGACACTGCAGTTAAACCATGGGAATTTCTGATTCTCAGGCACATATTCAGCCTAGTTTGTCAGATTCTGGTGCCCGATTATTATTTAGAGTGAAATGTATGTTGGCTTGTTCACTTTATTTATTCACTCTAATCATCTCACAACTCCTTCCACTCCTGGACATTGCTGGTGGACAGAATATTTATAATTTGGAGAAATCATGAGCCCGGCAATGGGTCAATTGCTACTGCTGTTGTGCAGGTGTCATTTCATAGCAGTAGGTTCTCTGATTAAGGCCAGTGAACATTTTGGGCTAACAGAAACAAAGCTTGTTTAACTGATAGTAATATATAACTGGGGAAACAGATGTTGCTGCATTGTTGTTGGGTTAAAAACTAGGGTTAGAAGGTGTTTGCCCTATCTCAATTGCAGTCTATCAATGCTCAGCAGCAGTATTAACATTTATTGAAAATATTTTGTAAAGTACTGCAAGTTTGCAAGGAAGTAATTTAAATCATATAATTAGGATGCCTAAACCATATACAGAAGGATAGATATTAGTAGTGCTAAGTACATTATTGTATTACATTGCAGTGCTATACTAGGGGGATTAGAGCACTAGATGATCCTTGTGGGTCCCTTCCAACTCATAATCACAGAATCACAGAAAATTATGAGTTGGAAGGGACCCACAAGGATCATCTAGTCCAACTCACCATCTAATATCCGTACAGTGACCGAGAGCACATCCCAGAGCATAATACCAACCTAGATCCCTCACAGTCTAGCAGGCCACTCCGAGCCGGAAGGGGGCCCAGGGTCATCCAGCCCTACACCCCCCAGCTAGACCATGTCACTAAGCTCCTCGTCCAGTCATAATATTCTGTGATTCTGTGATTCTGTGATTCTGTGATAGCAAAAAAAAAGAGTAGTTTTTTTAATATGTTTCTGGGTCTGACAGGTTATGAATTCCAGACTGTACCACAAAATTAACCTGATCCTGCACAATCTAGGTCATACTGTCCAGCAAAACAGTGTGAAAATCATGTCTTCAAATGCTGAATCTTGTCTTGCATAAACTATGCTCCGTGTGCAAAGAAATGGTTTTATAAAGCATTTTACACATTTTTATTTTACCATTAAGCAGTTTTGGAAGAAAATATTTCCAAATTTAATGAAATTCATCTGATTGTCTCTTATCATAACACTGTCTTTTTGTTTTACATGAGTTGTTCTATTGTGTGAACTGTGAAAAGATCTGGATATTACCAAATAATACCAGACATATTGAATTTCAGTTTCATATATTGTGAAACTTTCTATTTATCCAGTAGGAAAATGTAGGCCTGTGTGTTGTATGAAAATTTAACACAGGCTCAGGTTTTTGTTGGATCTGAAGCCACAGAGCAGCCCAAGTTGGTGTTAATCAGCTCACAGAGTCATACTGTTTTAGAGCCCTAATCAACATCATGAGCCTGATACCAACCCCACAGAATTTGTTAGGAGCTGTTTGACCCATTAAGTAAGAATGGTAAGAATCAGATCTGCTTAACTGAACTTTCCAGCTAGGGCAGAGGTCTGATCATGCCATAAGCCTGTATCATCTCAGAAGAGGAGATCAGTAATGCTATACTCTGAGGAATTTGTTTGCTGCTTGCTCAGTGTATGTTATGAAGTGACATACGGGTTAATAGTTTATCTGCTGTACATCCACTCTCATTTGCTGAACTCTGTTGTGATGCTGAAGGCAGGTAAGATGAGAGAGCACTAGTGCCCCTGTAGTATCACAGAATCACAGAATCAGTAAGGCTGGAAACGACCATAGAGATCATCGAGTCCAACCTATCACCTATTACCTAACCTACCCAAACCTGTTACCTAACCTGTTGCCATCCTGCTACCAGCACACCATCCTACCTATAACACACTACCCTAATATCTAGGTCATGCCACCAAGTACATCATCCAACCTTTTCTTAAACACCTCTAGGGACGGTGACTCCACCACCTCCTTGGGCAGCCCATTCCACTGAGAGATCACCCTCTCTGTGAAAAAGTTCCTTCTAATGTCAAGTCTAAATCTCCCCTGACGCAGTTTAAGACTGTGTCCTCTTGTTCTATCACTGGTAGCCAGAGTGAAGAGACCGACACCCAGCTGGCTACACCTCCCTTTCAGGTAGTTGTAGAGAGCGAAGAGTAGGGAAGGTACAGAGCACATTTCTCCACACACGTGTGCTGTTAAACGTTATTAAAGTCTCTGTGCCCCTTTCTACTGCTCCTTCCTGCAGTTTCATGAAGTGCAGAGGCACAGAGATCCAGAAGCGTTACTAAGTGGGCCAATCAATATTGAATCCGTCTTTCATCATTCATTCATAGGAGGAAAGGAGATGTCTAACTTAATAATTCCTTACAGAAAATAAACAGGCACCTTTTCAGCCCATGAGAAAAATCATTCCCTGATGTCACGATAATATTTCTAAACAACTGACTGGATCAAAGGTGAAATTTAATTGATTATGTGTTAAATATTCTCTCTGTCTCTGTATCTGACATAACACTCTCTCATATACACAGTGTGAAAATACACAGACAGCAGGCCGAACAATTTTGTCCTTGTTGCCATAGAAATTTCAGGCGATTATCAGTACCATGGCTAGGTGCCTTCTAGAGACACAGTTTGATCCTTTTTCACTTAAGTAATGTAATTCAGCTCTGCAGAACTCAAGAAATTGTAGAACTGGTGTAAATGAGAGAAGTGTCAGTGCCATATTGTTAGTGATTCTTTCCTTTTGTCATTTTTTTAAGGTCAAAAAGGCCAAAATCCTAGGTTGACTGCTACGGTTTTTCAGGATTTTTCTTAATTGCTGCTTAAGTCTTTGGTGTGGGACTTGAGTACTTCTCAAATTTTTAGTACAGTTTTATCATTCAGAGAAGGATATATGTCTGAATGTGAAAAAGAGAGGTAAGAGGAGAAACTAGAAGAACTAGAAGCATTTTAGCAAAGCGAATTGTCTGGAGTCACAGGCAGACTAAAGGCAGGGTAGTAGTAGGTCTCCTGTCTATCTTGCTCCCGTCTTACTAAACAGTGCCTATGAGTGTAAGAGTAGTACAGCAGGTAACAAGGATGCAACACTGCATTAGCCGATTTACTTATACCAATATGCATTTGTCAGATCTAGTTTGTGGGCTAATATCCAACTGAGCATCCCAATAAACAGCATATGACTGTTATCCAGCTGTGTTCTGTTTCTGTTGTGTTGAATTAATCAGAGTGTGGGAAGGGAGAGAGGAGCAGAAACAAATGAAACTGAGCTTCTTTTATGTTAGGCATATGTATTTGTAACAGGACATTTGCACAGGGCACCCCACTAGTCTCCAAGTCTCTGCCCACCTTCTGCAACAAACCACTTCCAGTGCTTGCTTAGGAGAACTCAGGAGACAGCTGAAAGGGACGTGTTCTAGTGGAGATGTTCAGAATTTGAGACTCCCTTGATGTCCAGCTCTACTTTCAGGAGGCTGAGTTGGCTTGGACCCAACCCTGTCACAGAAAGGGTGTGATCTGGTGGTGTACTGAGATTTCAGCTCAGGCTTGGATAAAGGCATCGTCAACATCATATGTCTGCCAGGGTCCTGTGGCTCCACCCTCGCCTGAAAAAGCTCATTCCAGTGTACATAACGGTGGCTGAGAACAGGTATGTTGGGGATCTGCAAATTCCAAAACTGGCCTTGTTTTTTGTACATGTAATTATGCACACAGAATTTCCAATATATTAGTTTGGACTTATTTCTGGCCTCCAATGTGGGGAGCATGGAGTACATGATAATCCCTGGGATGGTGTGTTAGCTGTGCATTGGAAGCATTCACCTCTGAGGACAACAAGGCACATCACACACAGCAAGACTGAGTTGCTGTTTCTCTGAGCAGCATTAGTCTGCCATTTGTAAGCTAATCAGGCTTTTTAGTGCTAAAGCAGATGGGATGGCAGTAATAGGGATATGAGCCACCACTACAGGAACCTTATGTGGATCTTAAGTCCATCTCCACGGCCTAAAAAAACACAGGTCTATGGACAGAGATTTTCCTGCAAAAAGTACCCTACTGGATAGCTCTTTTCCAGGGAGACTTTCGTTTCTTTTTGGGTACTTGGAGTCATGAGGAGAAAGAGTTGCCATATTATATCTTTCCTTCTATTTTGTAGTATAGGAATTTCTAACATCAGGGCAGGGATGCTGAGCACCTACTTTGTGCACTACTGTTATTACTTTCCTTTATCTGGGAAAGTGATTCTGTACAATTTGCACTCTGCTCCTGCCTGCCAATAATTTCACGGCATTAATGGCTGAATGTCTGTCAATAATACTGCTCATAGATATTAATGCACTTCAAAGACATTAAGATGTTGTCACCCCTGAACGAGCTATATGTTCTATAGCAAATGTTCTATGGCAGTGTTATTGGAAGCACTATGGATTTTCACATTTTCACCATCAGTAAATACAGCAGTTCCATGACTCATGTATTTCTTTTTCCTTATTTGAACTCAAAGAAGAATTAATCTGGCCCATCTGCAGGTGGACTTGTTTTTAAAATCTGATTGCCTTCCAGACACCAGCCATCCAGGGATGACAGTCTTTCCACATGCTAATTAATTGAAAACAGAAGAAATCATCACAAAACTTTCCCATCTTTGTGTGTGCAGCTGTAAATTCAGAATTAAAGTAATTTGGGGAAAAATAATGTTGTGAAGTGTCACAGAAGATTTACTACTGCCAGCATTTTTAAAGGAGCTAGTAATGCTTAAAACCATGCACTGAACATGATACTGAAATATAATACGTATTCACTTGTATAGTGACTTCTTTGTTCTGCCAAAAAAGCCCAGTGGAATTTGTGCTCTAGAAAGCTTCTTCATAATTCAGAGTAAATCTTGACCAGGGAATTACGGGGAGAGGGGCTAGAAATACCTCAGATGTGGATCTGTGGTGCACAGTCTATTGTCTATTAAACTAAGGCACTAAGAGTTATTAGCACTCTAGGATGTGCCAGGAGAAATGACGAGGCGTGAGGCTCAGGGCTCAGCTGCTAAATAAGGAAATCTAAATGAGCAATATCTTGAACCCCATAGGTTTATGTTATACCAGCTGCCTGAAAGAGACAAATGTTAGTTATTCAAAAGGAACCACATGCAGTAAAATCTTACATGTTAAGAATATTATGACATTGGTTAGTGCTGCATGAAAATGGGGAAGGTGAAGGATGTTCTTAAGGATTTCTCAGTGAATTCTACACTTTTGTTGGCTCTTATCTTTAACTAAAAATCCTAAAGTGTGTGCTATTTTGCACTCACCCTTGATGTTATGATAGAAGAATCCCAGATTGCATAGGAAAAAAAGAAAACAGTGTAGGAAAAAGGTCTAAAAACCTGACAAAAAACTTGTCCCATCCAGAAGATGAATGAAAAACCCCTAACATTATCTTTACATTAAGATTTGTCCTTCAATAAAAATGAAAATAACTCCTCAGCTGCAGGACTTTGCTCATCACAGTGATGCTGAGTCGTTTGTCTACTCCCATTAACACCCACTCTGATTTCCCAACAGAAATCTTTATGAGGATGAGTGCATTCAGGGCTGTTCCAAACCCCATTAGTCAGTGTGAGTCTTTCTATTGCCTGCAATGGTGGTTGTATCAGGGCTGTGATCATTAATAAAAAGTTCTAAATGGTCATTCCAGAGTCTGGTTACCCCCAAAGGCTTCTTATTACATTTTTCTGCTGCAGCAAGCCTGACCAGTGACTGTTCTACTTTTATCTCTTCCACTGAGCATAGTTGGTCTGCATGAGTGAAAAAAGCAGTTAGGAAAATGTCTTCTGCTTCTCTGTCTTCCAAGTATCTCCTTTATTTAGGCATACCTGCATCACTGTCAGTTGAATGTTGGATGCCTCAGTAATGAATTAGAGTTCAGCTTCCCCGGAGTATTCTGCACTGAACAGTTAAAAAACATAATCCTTTTAAAAGAATGACAGATTGAGAGCAAAAGCAGTCCCAGAAGTTTTCTATCCACTTTACTTGTGACTCAAATCCAGGGTGTCTAGCTGGTTCAGACAGAGCTTGCAATGATTTTCATCCCTGTAGCTCCCGGCTTATTGGGAATGTGTTATCAAATAGCCTTCTGTCGCATGGTTACACTGGTAAATGCATGTGCTATCACATGGCTGCAAAGACAGTAAGGGTAGAAAATTTCAGATGGAATCTAGAACGTTACTAACACAGTGAGCTGGAGCACTCTACAAATACATAAGCAGTGGTGTCAGCAATCCAGGAGAGCTGGCAGAAAGCAGACAAATTTGTAATGACAATCAGCAAGATCAGTGAAGTTCTGAGAACTAAGTCCACAAAAACTGTAGACGGGTTAGCTGTGAATGGTGGCATTGGTTGGTGTTTTTTTTTTGTTTGGTTGTTTTTGGGGTTTTTTTTGAGGAGGAAGTCTTGGTGGCTCTTAGGAATTTGTGGATCCCCAGCTTTATCTGATACGAGACAATACAAATCAGTCTTAAACCAAAACACAGTGGTATGACATAGTTCACAGGTTCATAGGTTATTCTGAGTTGGAAGGGACCCACAGGATCATCTAGTCCAAGACCCAAGTGAATGCCCTCCCATAGATTGAACCCACAGCCGTGGAACCATAGGCACCACGCTCCATCCATCCAAGCCTCCCATCGTCTAGACAATGTC
>WEKX01010863.1:2746-14668 GCA_013390025.1 Pitta sordida | reverse complement strand
CCAACAGTGTCCAAACCAGGACATACATCTACATTCTCTGACAATCATACAGCAACAAGACTAACATCTTAGGGGTTACACTCACTCCTGCACCACAGTTATGAACTCATTAATGAAGCAGTAAACTGTTAACTGCAAATTTCAAAGAATGAGACTTGTTGGGTTAACTGAGTTATTCTCTTTTCCAAGGCCAGTTTTGGTGATTCAAAATTTATTCAGACCTTGCAAATTCACAAAGGTCTTTTGTGCACATCCAGATACATGATTCTCAGCTCCGTCAGATTTGGGTTTTGTTGCATTCAGTTTTCTTCTGCTCATTGCTGTGCAAACAATCCTGTACCTCAGTGAACAGTCCTGGTGTTAAACATTCCAGTGACATTCCCATCTATCTAATGCAAGCTGGAACCAGGGGATGAGCAAACAGATTCCAATGACAACCATGCCCAGCACTATTCTTGAGCTCCTGTAGTTCCATCTGGACAAGACACGCGTGATTCATCGTGGCAAAAAGCCCCAAAGCTTCTCTCAGCTGTGAATTCAAGCTCTTACAAGTAGAGAACAACATGTCTTTACATCTTCCACTATTTTCTGTCTGTAGCAATAAAATAAAGAATCAAAGCAGACGTGTCACAGCCAAAAAAATCTCACTTGAGCTCCTATATGTCTCAGAGTTATTGGGGTAGGAGATACTGTGAGTCTTAAGGACAAATTGTCTCAGCATAGGTGAATCATGAACCTCCATCATCCAAAGGATATCAAAAAGCTAAGTAATAGATGCATTTTGGTGTGAAAGTAAGAGCAAAGGACTACCTGTTAGAGCCTTTCCTGTCATCTGCTCACTGCCTGTTACCTTATGCAAAGGAATAACACCAAAATAAAGAGATAAAGATTTTGATCAAGTCATCAGCAGGGCGTGTGAACTGCAGGACAGAGTTACAGCCCACAAACTTATCACATGGGGATGTCAGGGAAAAAGGATCCAAGAAGAAATATCTTTTTCCCCATGTGATGAGCTGGCCCCCCCTGCACACCCACGAGCACAGTGATTCCATGATTGCTGGAGTCATCAGTGTCCTGGCTTTAACCAGCCACTTCTCCCCGAGAAAGCACATTGGATTATAGGTTGGACTCGATGATCTTGATGGTCTTTTCCAAACTTATAAATACTGTGATACTGTGATACACTGGAAAAGGGCAGGCAGAGTTTGCAAACTGGCTGCTGGTGGACAAAGGGGTCCCTGAGGAGCCTCCCAGTATCTGGGTGTGAGCCAGGGATGCTGCTGTGAGCAGCCCTATTGCTGCTCATTGCTGGCTCAGTTAGGCTGTGCTTATCTATGGGTGCTGAAGGTTTGTTGTAGGTGTAGTCTTGCCCTACTGAGAAAATTTCAGATCAAGGTGTCTTTCCTGGTCTGCAATATAGGAGCCTCTGTGACTCACTAAATCCCTTGCATCTAAAGCCAGTCACAGATGCACCAACATAGCTGTGACTGCTGGACAATCTGCACTACAATATAAAAATCTGGCTTGTGTTTGTTGCTGCCTTGAACAGTGTCGCAGCTGTGATGGTAACTTAATATTTGATCTACATGGGCTGTGTGACACCGCAGTAAACACAACACTCCCCCAGCTAGTGCAGAGGTAAGATGAGAGCTCAACAGAAAGGAGTGACTGAAAATAAGAGGTGAGAGCATTGGGGAAAATCACGTGTTCAGTGGGTTTCCCAAACAGGCACAGTGATGGGGCGTACACCAGTGGCAGCACTTTGGAAACTGTTAGGGAAGCACTGATGGCTCTGTATAAAGCTCTGGTGGCACCTCTGCACAAATACTAATCTGTGCTGTCCTGGCATTACACATTCAGAAATTTCTGACTCCAGGAGTACAGGGTGAAGACAAAATTGTGAGACCACAGGGAAAGAAAGACGATCTCTTGAAGGAGGAGCCTAGAAGCATTCAACTTATGGTTCTTGAGCCTTGGCCAGCACCCAAGGGTCACTGCTGAGCAACCCACTTGCTTTTAGGTGGGACAGGTCCCTAAAATTCCATCCTATGGTGTGTTGACTCCAGGCCAGCCCAGAGCAGTGTCTCCTGGCAGGGGCCTCAGGCGTCAGTGGTGTCTGAGGCTGACAAAGTATGGGAATGATGAGACAGGCAGATGTGGTGAAGCTTTCCCTGAAGGATGCCCCATTCCCCAGGTGCTTCTGGCTGAGGCACATCCCAATCCTGAAACCTTTGTGTGTTTTTGGGATCAGGAACCCCTGGTTCTCCTCCAGGGGATTTGTGTGGAAACTTTTGGAATGAATGGAAGCAATCCATAGCCACTGATGGTGGTAAGGAGCTGTACAGATTAATTACAAGAGTTTTGAGGAATATATGACCCTAAATGGTCTCCAAAGAATGGTTCTTCTCAGAGTGGAGACACTCTTTGGGGCTGTGAATGTTCTCTCTAAAGCACATGGGGTTTTTGTCTCTGTAGCAGGCTGAAATAAGACAGAGCTCTTCCTATTTTGCCCCTCATGAACTGTGCAAGTAATCTCTTCAAATTTATGATGTGGACATCTGCACTGTCTGGTCCCAAACAATTCCCTAAGTATCCCAGGGCAGTTATTTTTATGGATGTTGGTATCATTGCTCCTTGGGGTTGGGTTGCAGAAACATGAAGATTGTTTTTCACTGACATCTTAAAATTTGAGGGGGAGATTAGAACTCTCCAGGGAGGGAGTGTGACATTTGACTGTCAGCTGCACAAAGTATATTATCTGTTCCTATAATAAGAACACAAGGATTCATACAATTCAATGCATCATAAATTATGGTAATTTTTTTTTCCGCAGTCAGGAAATTGAAATGGAAATTCATGGGAAAATGAAAGTATACCTATATTACCCACATACTACTTATGTAACTCTAGTATTTTCTTTTTTCCTTGATTCTGCACTTGCTATGGAGAGCTTGGACTCTTCTTGGGAAGAAGCCTCTGCTTAAGCACTCTTTCTTCCTGAGAGAGTCATGAATGGTTCTGAACAAAAATTTCATTATTCCACCCTGTTTCATCTTCCCAGTCCTCACTTTAATTTTCAGGAAATTAATTAATCTAAATAATATATTTTTTAAAGAAAATAGGTTCCTTTGTGCCAACGAGTCAAAGCATTCCTAGGCTGTTGTGTTGAAAAACTTCTCCAGAAATCACTTCTAATTCTGGTTTTCCACGGATGTGAGAGGACACCTTTTCTTCTTTGGCAGCAGGAATAAGCTGGTAGAAATGTGCCCCTTGTCAGGTTGCTATGGAATTCAACTGGAGAGAGGTCTCCTATGCAGCATCAGAGTTCATTAGAAAATCAAGATCATCCTGTGTTGGGCACATCACAGGTACCCCTGAGAAATGCCTGCAGCAGCTTCTCTGTGCAACCTCCTCTGCCCCTACCCCCATATCAGAGGTTGCAGCAGGCACTAACACAGCAAAGCTGTCAGGGAATTTCCTGATCTTTCACCATGGAAGATTTCACACAGCAAGATGCTCTGTGCTTACATGTGTCCTGCCTTCCCTTGTCTGCAGCACCACCAGGCCTTCTGCTGTAATCCCAGACCCATGGAACAGGGAGGAGTGGGAAAAGCTGGAACACCCCACTACAGTCAGGGTGGCTCAGGCAGCCCTGGGTCAGAAGAGCAGCATAATCTCCCGAGGGACAGGGATAGCAGGGAGAGGCCAGACAGGAGTATTAGAGGTGCTCTGGTGCAGTTCAACTGAAGCAACACACTCTCTCCAGACTACAGAAGCATCACTGGCCCTGTGTCAGTCTGACAGTTTTTCCCTCCCACGGAAAATTTCTGTCCCCTCCTACGACAGAACAATCCTATTTTGGGTGTCCCCAAAGCTTAGGGAAACAGGGCTGTGATAGCTGACTGCATTTAGCTCATGGGAAGTTGCTGAGCTTCCAACAGTTCACTCCTGCCAAAGCAGGGGGTCCCCCATGCTCTCAGTCGAGATGTCCGTGTGACAGTCCTGACAGGCAGTTCTGGCAAAAGGCTTGTTAACATGCCCAGGAAACAATCCACACATGCAATGGCTGCCTGGATTGTTTGGGAAAAGACTATGGCATGGCATCTAGTAAACAGAGGATTATCTGCATAACAAGAAAGTTTGGATTTTGCTTTATGCAGAGCATTCAGGGCTCTTCTGATGCAGGCCAGTAAAGTGTTTGGCATGTGCAGGAAGAATGTGAATCCCTTTCTAGTGTCAGTAGTACAATGTGGCATGAATTAAACCTTTCCTAGCACGTTATTGTGTAATCTCCACTGAGCAGCTCAGCCATAAGAGAAGGCAGGTGGTGCCAGAGAGAACAGGGAGCACTAATCTCCTGCTAATAACATAAACAAAGCGAAGCAAAGTTAAAAAAAAAAAAAAAGAAAAAGAAATGATGTGCTACAGTAATTCTGGAAAGAGGCCAACACATCAGTCATTTTAGAACAGATGTAAAATCACAAGTCAGTGCAATATCGCCACTCCTTGTTATAAATGCAGTATCTACAAAGCACAGGTTTCTCCCCCTAACAATTCTCACCTACAGGTGAGAAATGTTTGGCATGTCATGAGGGTTTTTGTTAAATGATTTTTGTGATTTACAGATTGCTTATTCATGAGTGGGAATTCTTGCCTATCACATGTCCATCTAAGAATATAGTTAGTGCTCTACACATCTGTCCAGATAGAGAAACTGGATAAATATTCCTGTCATTCATTCATTGTCCATGACACAGCCAAATCACCTCCAGTGTTCTCCTGAGAGTCTAGCTGTGACTCACCACTGCAGTGACCAGAATTTGATGACATCTTCCCATGTCTCAATTTCTATAAAATTTATTTGTTTACCTCTAAAATTCTCAAAAGATTGATCTAACATATATTACATAGATGTTTGAGGATCAGAAATGTACCTCTAAATTTCAAATAATTAGCAAAAGGACTCTTTACGTACATTCATTTTACTCGTAATATATTCCTTCAGTCTAAAGAGATTTTTTCCTCGTTGTCTTTTTTCCTACTCAGTTGAGTTATACAAATAGATCCATCTTTTATCAGCTTCCTCTCCCTAGATTATCTTTTCAATTACTTGTCAAGTGTGAGCCATCATCATTCAAGCTAACGTTTCCAAGTCTCTCATCATAAAGGAGTACATCCTTTCTCATGACCATTTGAATAATTCTGATGGGGTGGAATGGGAGACACAGGGAGAAAGAGAAAAGTGCCGTAGGGACCAGGAGGCAGTACAAACCCAAAAGAAACAGAGAAGTAAGTAAAAGGAAAGCTGGTTTGGAGTAGTGCAAGAAAGCATTCACTGCTTAGCAGTAACTCCAATTACCACCTTATTCAGGGAGAATTATTTCTTTCTTCCCAAATCAGTGTTTTTAGTGAGCTGGCAGTAACTGATTGACAGCGTTTTCCAGCCCACCCAAGACTCTTCGAACTTTTTCTGCACAGGATATGTCCCTTCAGGGGCTGGGGTGGCACTGTAGAATAACCATGATCTCATTGCCTCACAGTTGTTTGCATGAAGGTCTCGCTCAATCTGTACCTCAGAGTAACCTTTTTGTAAAATAACTTGTCACAAAGTGCCCAATGTGCACATTCTTGCTCAGGTTTCCCAGGAGAGTCCTAAACACTTTCTTGTCCTCCCAGTCCCCACCAGTACCTCTCCTTTCCCTTCCTTTGTTGTTTTCAGCCACTTCTTTTAACACTACTGCTCACAAGAAGCTGGGGGCTGAGAAGGCACCAGACACAACCTGCCTGCCCTTCCTGGAGTGCCAGGACAAAGAGAGATTTGGCTGATGGATCTGTTTCCTAGGGCACTCATCCAGTACCCAGAGAGACAGACATCAAGGTACTTGGGCAATGGGCATCAAATTGGATGGGAAAACATAGAATACACCCAAGGCTTATAGATCTTTTCTTCAGACATTTCACAGAGATTCATCTCTGACATTTCTTGTGAAATTATAAATTTGCCTTTAAAGATTGCAAACCTCCACTCATCACTGCTTAAAAGCACTTACTAATGCTTATTCAAGTGGTGAACATCCCTCATGGTGAAAAACCCTGTCAGTATCAAGCCTTAAATTACATCTCAGAAGTCAAATACTATTTCTTCCTGGGCATTGGATTACTGGAGGTAAAGCAGTTTCACTAGTAAAATCTTACAGAACTAACGTCCCTCAGGAAGAATAATTTCTGTGGAACTGAGATGTGTTGATCCAACTCTGATGACAGGAAAAGGGATGAAGCTCTCTGAAGTACCTGTCACTCTTCCACATCAAGATTATTACAGACTTGGAAATCTATGCAATAAAAACAAGGTATCAGATGCATCTATTTTAAACTTTCTCTCAGAGGTGGACATTTGTGCCTATTATGGATATGTGTTTTTCCCAAGATCAGTTACCTTTGCATCAGCACTTCCCAGCTGACAGGCAGCCTGACCCCAGGAATGGTGTCACTGCAAAGTGACGCCAGTCCTCCAAGTACGACAACAAATCACAAAGTGAGGAGAAATTGATTTTCCATTACACCTCTATTAATACTCCACTTTGATCCTGGTAATCCTCTGTAATTTATAGGGTGTGTGGTGATGTTCTGCGCAGGGCAATGCATGAGAATTTTGTGTTTCATAAATGTACCATTTATAGCAGAAAACTGAACCAATATTTTCAATTTTAAAAATTTTCAGAACTTTTCTATCAAAAAAATTCCACAGTATCAGCAGTTTGTGCAATTCACTGTAAGAAAATAACTTATTAATAAACAAATAAAAACTTTTGATATAAACTATGTCAGAATTGCTTTAAAACAAATATTATCATCCGTTCCATATTATTTGTGACATCATCCAAAAGCAAACAGAATAGATTATGGCTAGTTATAAAGTCTATTTGCCCTTCAGCAATAGACATAGATCTCAACATTTTCTATACTTTGAATACAATTCTTTAATGGATTAACAAGAGCAGAATGTAAACTAAAGGCTTCACACTCTGTCCTTTCTTTTACTCTGTGTTATGGAAGACTGTGAGATGGTTTCAGTCACTTTCAGTCCCTCTGGTGTACACCAGGCTGGTACCCAGATACCAAATATTATCACTGGTGCCCAGTAACACTTTACAGACCTGAACTTATTGTCTTCAATACCCATATGTAAAAACAAATTATGTGTATAAAGTCATGGAGTCATAGGTGATAAGGGGACTGTTAGTTTGTTCAACCAACTTGCCCAAAGCAAGGTCAGCTAGAATGAGATGTTCAGTTGGGTTTGGAATGTATCTCCAAGGACAGACACTACTCAGTCACTCTGGGTAACCTTTTCCAGCATTACACTCTCACAATATAAAATCTTTTTTCTTAAGTTGGAATTTCTTACATTTAAATTTGTGCCCATTGCCTCTTGTCCTGTCACCGCATAGCACCAAGAAGAGTTTTTATTTGTCTTAACCCCTGCCACTTATCAAATACATACACATATTAACATAATCCCCTTTAGGCTTCTTTTTTGGAGGGGCTAAACAAGCTCAGCCTCTCTCCATAATTAGATGCCTCAATTCCTGAAACAACTTTAGTGATCCTTCACATGCCTCGTCTAAAATCAACACATGATTAATACATTAATCACATTAATACACTTCACCTTTGAAGGACGACAAAAGTATGACAAACTGTTTTTCCAGAAATTTTCAACTATCAGGTGCTGTGTTCAGGAAGACAAAATGCATGTCTACTTTAGCTATTGCACTGGGAACTGCACATCCCTTCACAATTTGTAGTTTCCCTGCAGAAAGACTGATACAAACATTTAAAACTGAATTTTTATCTGGAGGGTGTAAAGCTCAGATCAATCTGACACTTTAGGAGAGTGTTCTAGGCTGCTGGAAGGACAGCCTCCTCATTCCTTTTGTGACAAGTGCTGATGTCCTCGCAGAACGTTGTCCTCAGGAGAGGATGCCTGATAACCAACTCAAAGGCCCATGCAAGCAGGATCCCTTATCTCCTAGCTGCAAGTATAAATTGATGACTATCATCACTGCCAAGATATTCAAGAGGAGCACTGCAGTTCAGGATAGGTGAGTCCTGCCCTGGAAACATCCACAGTCCAGCATACAAATCACAGCCTTTCACTCTCCGTCTGCTCAAGTAAGTATTTAAGCTGTTCTTCAAACTTCCAAGGAGTCAGATCATTTCTACCTTCAAAAAACCCTATCTTTTTAGGATTTTTTGTTGTTGTCTTTGATGCTAACATAGAGAATATAATTTTGTAATGATTAATACACCAAAAGAGTCCTTACCCCTGTACAAGTTCCCACATTAATGTACACAGTGGGACAAACCTTTGTCTGTTCTGTGACAATGGACATTGTTATAACTCTCAGCAACAATCTACAGGACAAATCAAACCACTTCTGTGTTCTCCTGGGCACAGTTCTTCCTTTGGCCATGAGATTCTCTGCAACAGCTAAGTGTCCTAGTCGTTTCCCTTGTACAAACATGGGAGGACTCCTAAACATCTTCTCTATTCTTTGCATAACCATAAGATACAAAAAGAGTTAAAATGAACCATCTATATCAAATAGTTTGGAAAGGAAAGGACAGAAAAAGACCCTGAGAAAAGGAGTCCTGTAATTGATACATTTAAAGTGTATGCACAGGAGTCCACCGAGAAAGGACTTCCTTCAAACACTGACTCTTAATAGCACAGTTCATGCTCTGTAGCAAGAGTTCATGCTAGACCAGCATCAGTCCATTAGTCATGATATGGTAGTAAATCACAGAAGAAATTCAACACCTCAGTTGACAGGAGCAGGTGTATACAGTGATATCTCTAAACTTTGGCAAACCTTCAGGAGTATTTAATTTCATTTCGCAACAAGCAAAACAAAACTGAGCATTTTCAGATTATCCAGTAGCTTAGTTCTCCTTTACAAGTTTCTTTTAACAAATTTTATCTCTATAGTGACACAATTACTTACACTGATGATTTCAGAGTTGGATTATAAATATAACCAATGGAACAAGATAGCTGGAAAAGTACCAAAGCCATTGTCATCTGAAAATTCTTCATTTCAGTCTTGAACACAAAAATTATGCATAAACCTATTTAATGTGTTCTTGTGACACAGAAGGACACATTCAGTCAAGACACCACTGGGTAACATTCAGTCAAGACGCCATCAAAAAGATTGTGAGCACAAGATAACAGGTTTATTGAGGAAAGATTATTCTCTGTCATCACCAAATTCTTACTCAGCATAGATGCTGGTTTAGAACGGCATATAAAAAAAAATGGAGGATTGAGTATAACCACAAACGTCAGGATGTAGAGTACAGCACAGAAACGAACCATGTGGGATTGTAAAAGTCTCCCGTGAAAGAGCAGAAAGGAATCTGTGTGTGGAGAAAAGCCAAAGACCAGCTGCTGGGCAATGAGGGTGAGAGCTCTCAAAGAACACGCGTGAATAGAGGAATGTTTTTTAACATCCACTTGAAGATTTAGTTGTCATTTTAGCCGCCATTTCTCGTAGGCTGGACCTAACCATCCAGGAATGGTGTGGCCAGTAGGACCAGGGAAGTTATTCTGCCCCTGTACTCAGCACCGGTTAGGCTGCACCTTAAGTACTGTGTCCAGCTCTGGGCCACTCAGTTTAAAAAAGATGTTGAGCTGCTTGAATTCTTGAATGTGCTTGAAGGGCGATGAGGATGGTGAAGGATCTGGAGAACAAGACCTATGGGGAGTGACTGCAGGAACTGGGGTTGTTCAGCCTGGAGAAGAGGAGGCTCAGAGGTGACCTCATTGCTGTCTACAACTATCTGAGGGGAGGTTGCAGTCGGGTGGGTGTGAATCTCTTGTATCAGGATACCAGTGGCAGAACAAGAGGACACAGCCTTAAGATCACAGAATCACAGAATACCATGAGTTGGAAGGGACTCACAAGGATCATCTAGTCCAACTCACCATCTAACACCCGTACAGAGACCAAACGCACATCCCAGAGCAGTAAACATAAACCTAGTTCCCTCACAGGTGCACAGGCCACTCCAAGCCAGGAGAGGTCCACAGGACCATCCAGCCCTACAACCCCCAGCTAGACCACGCCACTAAGCTCCCCATCCAGTCCTCTCCCAAACACCTCCAAGGACGGCGACCCCACCACCTCCCCGGGCAGCCCACCCCAATGAGCGATCACTCTCTGTGAAAAACCTCCCCCCAACACCCAGTCCAAACCTCCCCTGGCGTAGCTTAAGGCCATGTTAAGATGCATCAGGGGAGTTTAGACTAGATATCAGGAAGAGCCTTTTCACAGAAAGAGTGATCTCTCAGTGGAATGGGTTGCCCAAGGAGGTGTGGGGGGGTCACTGTCCCTGGAGGTGTTTAAGAAAAGATTGGATGGCATTAGTGACATGACCTAGATAAGGGAATGGTGTGTTAGGTAACAGGTTGGCAATAGCTTAGGTTAGGTAATAGGTAATAAGTTGGACTTGATCTCTATGGTCTTTTCCAACCTTATTAATTCTGTGATTCTGTGATTCTTTAACTGCTTTCAGTATAGCCATGGCTTGGAACAGTGAGGGGCTGAGCCGTTCAGAAATGTACCTTTTCCCCAGAGTGCCAGATTGCCGAGGATGCCAGGAAGCAGCTGGATGCCACAGGAGCTTGAAGTGGAGTCTTTTGACTCGCCTTCAGCTCTGTCCATTGGTGGGAAGGTAATTGACCTTTGCATTTCCCTGTTGATTTACCTCCATGGATGGGATGTCTCATGCCAGACACTCCCTCAGACAGGCGGACAGTTCACCAGTGACTCATTTATCTTACATTAATTAGTCATCTGAGAGTGACCAGTAATACTATAGTGAGAATAACCCTATGCTGTGCCTCTGGGTGCTTCCAGAAGCCTCTGATGGATATTTTATGGTCTGTTCAGTAATTATATGCTCGGCTATAGCTTCTTCAGGGTTTAGTTCATTAAAATAATTCTTGAAATCTAAAAAAATACTGGCATTTCTTTTTCCATACTTTGTGCACTAAAGCAGAATGAAATGTTATTCAAAAGACTAAATAGTTTTGAAGACATCAGGTCTTTGGACAAACCACCTTAAAAATTAGTCAACTTTGAAGTCTTGGCAAAGTATCACGTTCCAAAATTCCTGTTCAGGTGCACATGAAGAAGTTATGGATTGGATTGTCTTTGAATTTCCAATATCTAAAATCCAAATTTCTGAGTCTGTCATTATCACAGACTCTGCCTCCTTGCACAGTGAAAGGAGAGGTAGATGGCCACCCTGGTTGAGTAAGGAGATCTTGAATGAGCTAAGAGTTAAAAAAACGATGTATCACCTTTGGAAGGACGGGAAGGTAACTAGGACTTTGTTTAGGGACGCTGTCAAGTCATGCAGAAAAAAATTTAGAGATGCAAAAGCTCAGTTTGAGCTTCAATTGGCTACTAATATACAGGATAACAAAAAAGGCTTTTACAGGTACATCAATGGCAAAAAACGGGACAAGAGCAATCTCCAATCTCTCCTGGATAAGGAGGGCAACATCATCACTGGGGATGAGGAAAAGGCAGAGATACTTAATGATTTTTTTGCCTCTGTCTTTAATAGTAAAGACAGCTGCTTACATAATGTAAGGTCTCTTCAAGGGTCTCTTGATACAGTCAATAGAGATGAGGAATGGTTTAGCCCCACTTTAATACAGGAGGAAGATGTAAGGGACATACTAGTACATCTAGACCCTCATAAGTCCATGGGACCTGATGGGTTACATCCTAGAGTGTTGAGAGAGCTGGCAGATGAGCTTGCTAAGCCTCTCTCAATCATCTATCAGAGGTCTTGGCTTACTGGGGAGGTCCCAAAAGATTGGAAGTTGGCCAATGTGATACCTAT
>WEKX01010860.1:0-36824 GCA_013390025.1 Pitta sordida | reverse complement strand
ATGAAGAACTGAACTGTAAGCTAGCAATGCAAATAGGCAGTGCCCATTTTCACTCACTTTTGTAGAGTTCAGAGATCTCTTCTTAGCCAGGAAAGACATCACCAGTATCATTTTAACCCCAAATGTGTACATTATTTTCAGGGACCCCTTGCTCTTACCATGGGTTTTTTTTTTTACACTTAAAAATTTTATTCTTTTACAGAAGTGAAAAATAACTCTTCCTGATATGTAAAGGTGTAAAAACTTCTTTTTTACTCTTTTTATCAGTTGAAGGTTGATTGTGGGTGGAAACACTTTTTCTTTCCTATATGCCTCAAATGTGTTTATGTTATTAGGTTAAAGACTACCAAGGTCACCTCTCTATTTTATGGAAAAATTACTTGGGCAGTCTGAATGTATTAAACTATACCTCCAGTAAGTGTCTTGATGGAAGCATTGGCATGACCAGGCTTGTAGAGAGATGTTACTTATAGAAGACTTAAATAATTTACATTCATGTCACTCAAAATTCAGTGCTTACAGATCCATGAAAGCTAAGGACATAAAATTAAATTAATCAATAATTTTCATGTAAAACCCTGAGAATAAATTGTGCCTACAAAAGACACAGAAATTAACAGGGATGTGCTCATTAACTTTTTGCTGTTTGAGTAAACAGATTTTACTCATAGATCCAGATTAAATGTTTTCAATTGTTTTTTGGGGCTGTGAAACAGTCATTACCAAAGCCTGCTGGGAAAACTAAGGATAAAAATTATGTCATAAGATGACTGATGGAAAATATTAATGCATTACATTTGTGTTAATACATTGAGCCTAATTATTTATTATCAGAATGTTTTAGAGAGAGAGCAACAAAGGGGGGGAATAATTCAGGTTTCATGCTCACTACTACAGTTTATGATGACTGGTAGAAGTTCTACCTGCTCAGGACAAATTGCTGTAGGTGGAAGTAGGGTAGTTAGGGTAGTGTGTTATAGGTAGGATGGTGTGTTGGTAGCAGGATGACAACAGGTTAGGTAACAGGTTTGGCTAGGTTAGGTAACAGGTGATAGGTTGGACTCGATGATCTCTAAGGTCTTTTCCAACCTTACTGATTCTGTGATTCTGTGATTCTGTGAAGGATGGTTTAATCCCAGCATTCATATTAAGGAGGGTTTTTCCACCTTCTGACATATTCACTCCAGTCCCTCTGCCATAAGCATTTTCCACCATCTTGCACTTCCAGATGGGAATATACTATATGGTGGAAAGGAAGAACAGGCAGAGTGCAGTGTATGTATTATAAGACCAATGAACACATTATGTAAATATACAACTTTTTTTTCTTATTCTTCCTTTTGACTCCTACTGAGGTACTGACATCAAACTGCAGCTCCCTATAGGTAATCTAATGTTCAGCTTCAGCAAAAGATCAAATGCAGATCCAAATCTTCTATTGGAGAGTTGCAGTTATTCTCTTCCGACAAAAGATGGCAGTGCTCAATTTTTTTCAAAACTAATGTCCATTCATTGAAATTAAATGCTCCTAAAAAAGTTCCCTTGACTTTGTCTAGAACCTGCACATTGAGATCAATGTTTGTTATTGCTGATGATCTAACAAGCTGGCCTGAGATATTAAAAAAAAAAGATGTATGTTTCCACAAGAAGTCCCAAGTGGAAGAAACTAAGTGCCAATAATTCGCAAAATGCTCTTGCAACCTCTTGGAATCCAATTTAGAATTAATCACTGTTTTATGGAAACAGTTTTTCTACAAATAGGAAATAAACGGAAAATTGTTTCCAAGATTCTCTCAGATGTGTCTTTTTTATGTAATATGCATTAACCACTTAGATATTAATTCAAATCCCTATTGATCAAAGTATGCCTTTTCCTTGAAAGTTTCTACTTATATTATGACTGTATCCAAAAGCAGAGGTTTTACATAGATTTGAGCTTCTCTAAGGTCTTCTCCCCTCCAATTAGATAACTCTGTATTTTAGGCCTTTGCTAAATTTAATTATAAATAATAATCCCATGACTATCACAAATTAAAAATTGGAGAGACTATAAAAAGTAAGGAAAAGAAAAGAAAAGAAAAGGCAAAACAAGAGCTGTAATTCGAGCAAGATTTGGAAATTTATGGTAATAACTTTATAGCAATTCAAACAATGTAAATTCAGAAAGATAATACTCAATTTTTATGGGCAAAGAAGTCCCTAGTTCTTGTATGTAGCTCACTAGGTCAATCTTACCAGCAAATAGGACAATGATGCATTGATAAATACTCATCATTATCCTCACTGGGTAGAAAGAAAATGGTGTTTTTACAGGTCTAGGCACATTTGCACAGCAAGAAATCACCTTACCTCATTAAAAATACATTAGTGCTTTGTTTACCTCTTCAGAAAGAAAGATTTTAATGAGATTCCTCTTAAATTATTGTTTTGAGGGAACTAGCGTATTAGATAGCACACACATATTTCAGTATTTATGCAGTAAATTAAAAAGAATCCTTGAGCCAAAGGAAAAAAATCCATAATGCTCTAGAATTAAGATTTAAAGATCACTATCTTGTGCCTTTTATTCCCCATTTTGCATTTAGAACTTGTTCTAATACACCAGTCTTGGCGTTGGGAATTTCTCCAAATGTATACACTTAAAGAAATTTAATTTTTTATCCCGTATCTTTTGACTTGTCTTATGCTCCATGGTGAACCACACAACAACTTTACCCCCATTTCTGTTTCTCTGCCCTCCCTGTGTTCTGCCTGCATCACTGAGGGCGCTCTCTCTTCACACACTCATGTTATGGTTCCATTCATTAGAGCTGGAAAGATTCATTTTACTGCCAAAGTTGTTTTGGAGAAAAGCCAAAGCAATATGGACCAACCAAAAAAAAGAATGAGGAAGAGATCAAATGTGATGATCAAGATTAATGCAGAAGTGTAACAAAAAGTCAATCCTATTTGACAGTGAATAGTAGTAAACTGAAATGCAATGACTTAAAAATGCATCTGGTCCTTTACGGGAGGTATGTGATTTCTGTGGTGTGCTACTCTTTCATTATTCTGCATCAGCAAGTGAAACGGTACAGCGATTTTATGAGATTCATGGGTTGCAGATGTTTTCTCAAAAGTTTGCATTCTTTCACAAGTGGTATCAGAAGAGAGAGTGATATGCCGCGTTTAAAAAGTCAAAATTTCCAACTCTTTTTTTTCAATATACCACTTTACATGTACCGAAAATAAATAATTATTGTTAAATTTTAATTCATAAAGCAGATGTTTCTAACACAATGTGGAGATCATTAAGGTAATTTAGATAAGGGATTTTATACATTACGTGAAAATAACTTATATTAGAGTTTGCAAAAATATTTCAGATTATCTTAATTTCAGAGTATCCAATTATCAGAAAGTTACCTCTTTGTATGTCTAAAAGTATAATAGTTATGTGTTCCTTAAGATCTCACCAAAATCCACGTGCTAAGGGGCCAAGCACAGTAAAACATAATAGAAAGCAGATTTCAAAGTGTAGAATCACTGTTTCATGGCCAAATTCCTCAAATAAATCTGTGATCTCTTATCTTCAGATTCAGTCATCTGTTATGGTACTGTTTGTAGAACCTACTCTAGATCATTAAGGATGTTGAATAAGTGATTTAAACTCTTGTTTGGGCAGTTTGAAGACTGCAACTTCTTGTCAAAACATTCACCACACATTAAATGAAAAGTTACGGACTTGAACACAAGCTATAATTTCTTTTATGCTGAAATAGCATCAAGTGGTATAGGCAGAATAGAAAATAAGAGCAATTATTCTTAAAAAACACTGAACAAAGTGTTCTTAGAATAAACCCCTTCTCTCTGAGAAAAATCTATCACAAATATTTATTAAATCATCAGAAGAAAAGTCATTTTAGTTCTTATCCCATCTACTGCTGCTCCTTAAATTCAGGAGCAGTGCCTCTTTATATTTGGCTTGGCAAGCAGTGCCTCCTCTTCCTCACACCATGTGTTTTGTCTGGAATATAATAGTTTCTTGTTTTATCAGGGAAGATCATACACAGTCTGCCTGACCTCTGATGCCTCCTGTCCCTATCACTAGAATTAATTTCTCTTGGGTTTCCTCTACCCTGTCTCCCAGAACTTTTAAAATCAAACTTTACACACCTCATCTAGATATTTAGAGTAAAATTTGGTAAAGGTTTTACCTGTCTAAGATGCCAATGAGTATTAGGATGCACATGTCTAAAACCATGGAACTCCTTCAACTCATAAGAATCAAAGATCCCNAGCACACTCCAATCACGGTATCAAACTTAGCTAACCCTTTGATCCTAACCCATAGGCTCTCAACCCTGTCGTCCATCATTTCTAAATGGTTTTTTAATGAATGGTAATGAAAGCAATATAGTAGTACAGTATTTAGATTTCAATATGCAAAAAACCCCGCAATTAATTTCTGATGTTCACTTGTGACAGAGGAAATAAGGAATCAGTCTCCATTTCCATTGAATGCAATTTCCATGTGGTAAATTCGTAGTTATTTCTTGTAAAATAAGGCCATTTTAAGAGCTTAAAAGTCTCAAAAATTACATGATTGTGATTTCTATGATGTCAAAGAGAATTATGACTTTAATTCTCACATTTCCTCAAGTTTTATATCATTTTAATTAAAAAATAATAGCATTTCATCACCTTATAATTTTCAAATGTTTCTAAATCTGTCTTCATTTACTTATTTTTATGTTATGGGTTGTGGGTCGATCCCTGGGTGGGCGTTTGCTTGGAAGTTGGCCTAGGTGATCGTTGTGGGTCCCTTCCAACTTGGAATATCCTGTGAACTCGTGAACCTGTGATTTTGCTTATACTATCCCTAAATTTAAGATGTTGATTTCTATCATCTGCATAGAAGACTTTGAAAGGAAGGATAGATGAAACATCCAGTTCATATGTTGGGGTTTCAAGTAACTATTCTTGTAGTTTTGAAGCCATTTGAAGCCAGACTGTGACTTTCGAGCTCTATGAATGTAAAAAATTCACTAGAAAGTAAAACTGTCAAATGCTCTATTAGTTGTTATTTCTGCTTTGACAGTATCATTTCACCTAACGTTATGGCTATAAAAGTGGATCTTTCCAAGCATGAAAGAAAATCAGGTTTTATTATTCCAGCATAGCCTTAAAATGAATGACATGCTATGTAGATTTTTTCCTACTCAACCTGCCTTTTGGGAGCTTTTTAGGAGAAAGGAATTGGATGACCTCTTTTAAGTCTTGACACATAAGGACAAAATCATGTTAAAAGATTCTATCCTATATTCAAGTGGTTTGTGGGGTTCTTTACTTGGATTCCTTGATTCTGTGACTATATGACTCAAAATAACCTTTTTCTCTTCTTTCTTATATGTACTTACTTCGCCATATGGAAAACATATTGTGTAGGTTTTTTACACTGCCTTTTCGTTTAACTGGCACCTGTTTCTAATTTCACTGTTGGGGATTATAAACTGCTAAAAAAACTTAAGCAGATGTAGATTTCATTTTCATGGTGGGAAGGCAAACCTGGTCCAGACATAAAATAGTAAAATTCCAAATATGCCAATGGTCATTCTTTTCTTTCTGGTCCATCTGATGTTTTAAAATGGTTTTTGGTAGCTTTTGTACATTTTTTAAAAACTCATTCAAAGTGCACATTTTTGAAGACTAATTTGTTCCAATCCATGTTGAAGTGTTTCTTTGTATAGGGATAGGGAATTTGAAAAAATACTTTAGTTGATGACATATAAAGGATATTTGGATTATGATAACAGAACAAAACAAAATAATTAAAGAGGCATAAAAATTACATGCATTTAGGGACAAAGAATTTATACCTTGTTCAATAATAGATGTTTCTTTTAATACTCTTAAAAGTCATGTTTGGAAAGAAAAGATTTTTAATGCTTCAATTTTAGAAGAGTGTCCTTAGGATTGTCCTATGGATGCTTTAGAAAACAAAAGAACAGTGCAATGGTTAACTCTTATCTGGACCAAAGTTTATTTTTTAGTTTTCCATAGACTTCCTATGACTGACAGACTTCAGTTTTTTATCAAGTTTAGAACTGTCCATCTAAAAATAACAAAAATGATTTGACATTTTTTTTGTGGTGCCATATTGATCAGAGCCCACACTGCAACTATTTTGTACTAGAATGGTCTGTCCTCATGGATAATCTTTAAGGTTAAGACACATTTTCCTATATACTGGGGTAGGTAACATGAAAGAATGGGTTTAAGATTTGTTTACCTCTCCCATCATCCACAATTCCAAGAAGAAAAATCCAAGAAATTGGTAAATACGGCATTAGTTTCATAATTCTACCTTCCTAGCTTTTCTGGTTTCCTCTCTACCTTGCTATTATTCATATGCATGTAAATCAAAACACTAAAGAGTGCTCACTATACAGATTTTTTTTCTGCCTTTAAACATTATGCTTGCTCACATCTGCAATGCTGCAATGATCAGACAATAGAATTAAAAATTCTTGATGGGGAAGTCTCTTTTTCATGAACAAAATATAAATGTCAGTATAGGAATTTTTCCTAACTCAAGATGTTATGTGATGCATCCTCAAAGTTGTGATTTAAAGCAAAAGAACTTCCTTTTATAATTCATAAGTACATTCTTATTTCAGAAGATAATAGTCTAATTCTGATTGCAGTTTCCTCTTCTAAGGGGGCAAGGGTAGGCCCCTAAAGACCAGTACTTGCTTCAGATGAAAACTGGGACCAAGCCAGCCACCATCTGTCTTCAACTGTGTGCAATTATCTGTGTACAAGGCTTGAAGGATTGAACCTTTAGTTATGACTATTTAATAATTATTGTGGATAACAGCAATGGAGGGATATAGGATGCAGTAGTGAGCAGTCCATTTTCTGTCAGTGAACTCTTTCAGGAGACAAAAGCATGTGGAACTAGGTGAAAACAAAAACTAGCTCTCTTTGGACTTTCCTCCTTGTTTTGTTCCATGGAGGTAATTAATGACATTTAGTGATAGTTGTTTGAACCACAGTGAAATACCTCTGGGAGGTGATCGTTGTGGGTCCTGCTATGAATAATTAATAAAGTGCCCCTTGAGCAACTGAAATTACTATACATACTTGATATCACAGATCAGTACAGAGATTCAGTACAACAATACCTCACTAGGAAACACACATTGTTATTGAAAAGACGTCTTGAGCTCATGATGACTGAAGTTTATAAACGAAGTTACACAAAAGAAGTTCCTTTGTGTTGATTAAATAATTTTCTTTCTATTATTGAAAATAACGTTACTAGTCAGGAAAGAGGTGGACCAAAGAGACATAGTTGAAGTGGAGAATCTGTTTCCTACCAGCTACAATTGTCCATATCAAACTACTGTCCATGAAAAGTTTTGCTTGAGGGTATTTCATATAGCTTCATAGAGGTGTTTGAACTGACAGTAATCATCAAAGAAGAAAGAACATTCTCAATTTTATTTTTCATAAGACTGTGTTGGAACTTTAGGAACAGAAGATACCACCTTTGGTACAATTTAACATACTTGCCTCTGTACATTTACAAGTCCTTCTCTCTCTCTCTCTCTCTCTCTCATTTATTCAGACTATGATTTCACAATCTGTTCCAGAAGCATTCCTGATGGTTCGTTCCTTTGTTGTCTTTCATAACTCTTTGTTCCAAGGTGTGGTTTGCTCCTGGACCACTTTCCTTCTAGGAAGTCCTGTGCCTCAAATTTATGTGGTTTATCTAAGAGTGTAAGGGTGCCTCTTAAATCTTTCAATATACAGCTGAAACGTATTGCAACTCTCAGACTTTCTTAAGCATAACTCACGGCAGACTATAGATAAAATATAAAATGTTAATGGTCACTTATTAGAGATCTATATAGTACATATATGAAACAATGTGGTTTTAGGTCTCTTTCTGCTCTAACAGAGTAGAAGAAAATTTTCTAAGGCAATAAAATCATACTGAATGTTTTTAAAGGGCTTGTATCACTGTAAAATGCATTGCAAACTTATTGACAAATCCTCAAACTTGTCAGTATTTACTCATATCCTTTGAAGGTCTTATAGAAAGAATATAGGGTCAACAGTAGATTTTAACAGCATTGAAGAACTGCTGTCAGAAATCTGATGTGTCTTTGGCAAACCCTTCTTATGAAGTAGTCTCAACAACATATCATATTCCTTTGCTCGGCCAACTCAAGAACAACCCTCTATTTGATCAAAAATAATGGGGGTTTTAGAAGGTTTTTAGAAGGTTTTTTATCTATTTGGTAAATAGTTAAGAAACCCTGAAAGATGGTGGTTTATTTGCTTATATGGAGAGACACTATGGTTTTGGTTTGACATTGTCTTTTTTTTCTGATGTAATGCCCATTTTTTCAGTTCTTGGAAAGTACTGGACCGGTCTGTGTCTGCTTTGTGACTGGTCAATAAACCTCTACAATAGAAGACTGACTGGTGGGATATGGGTGAAGGTGTTAAACTCATGAAGGTCAGGGAAAAATGGATTGGCTGACCATAGTTGTTAGGAAATTGAACTTCACACAAAGGGCACCAGCAGGTGGCCTTAGTTCAATTGAGTTCGATGCGGTGCTGTGGACATTTCTGTCTGTGTTAATCAAGAGACTGTGAGTTAGCCAGACTAACATAAGAAAATATACACATGGCTTAAACCACTTATACTATGTTTCAACTGTTTAGTGCAATTTCTCTATTCTGTGAAGTGTAATTTGTGCATGTATTACAATTTCAGACCTTTGTGGTATCATTCTGCTAAATCAAAATCCTGTATGTCAGATGTGTACAAACAGGAAAATCCTCTATGAAATATTCAACTCTCCATGTGTGAAATAACTAAAAGAACCTGGTTAGAGAGTCTTGGAATTTGACAGAGTTAAAATGGCTATTTATCTCTTTGATAGTAAGCTTAAGAGCATCTGTCTATTACCTAAAAATGAGGGACTTTTTTGCTTCAACTTCATTAATTCCACAGAGAACTCTCTTGTTTTCCTTTTTGGTTAAAAGCTACTGTACTGATCTCTGTGTAGCTGGAATTAGCCTTTGAGTTGTGTGTAGAAGACAGGCAGACTATGGTAAGAGCTACATGAATCACAGTCCTTCATTTGATCTCAACATTTTCAGGCATACTATTAAAAAATGTCAGATTTGGAAACCTTTCATTTGACATTTATCTGAAAACCCATAATGTAACTGTATTTAAATGTCAAATGAGAATAAAACTGTATTCTTATCTGTATAAATATCAAATGAATGGTTGTTTCTTCTGGTATTTAAGGTTCTGAATGGGTAGAGGTCAAGTGAGCTGCACCCCCTGACAAAGGTTGATATTGCAGAATTCTAAAGCAATACCTCACACCTGTACCCAGGGGTTTGTTGCCCTGAGTGCTCAAGATAGTCACTTAGGAATACAATCCTTCTGAGGAAATTGTACCATTTACCAAAAGAACACTTTATTCCGATTTCATTCTTTAAATTCTGTTTGTACATGACATGACTGGGAGAAGGGAGATGAATTCAGGTATGCCACTTTCCACATGAGCATTTGAATATCTAATACTAATAACTAATAATAACTAACTAATAATATCTAAAAATAACTAATAACTAATAACGAATGAATAACTAATAATAATATCTAATCACTAACTAGTAACTTTGTAGTACAAGATGCCTCATTTTCACTCTTGCTGAAATAGCGCTGCAGAACACAGTTAAAAATTAAATATATTGGAATAGAGCCAGTAGAGATATCAGTTAATAATTTTGTATATCAAAATTGTATATGCCCCTCAGAGTAGCAGGTCTGGTTTTTCTCAGGTACCAGCAGAATAGAATTACTACCCAAGTAAATTTATGGTTAGCAACCCCATATCAAAGAACATTGACTGAATTATGAGTAATCCAAATTTATTACATTGTTAAATATAAGATCTCAAAAAAATTGAAAATTTGTTCTTTACTACCTAAATAGGTTTAAAGGTCAGTTTGTCCATGAATAACAGCATAGAATCATTTAGTTTGGAAAAGACCTCCAAGATCATTGACTACAACCTTTGACTGATCGCCACCATGTCAACCAGAGCATGGCACACATGTCCAGTCATTTCTTTAATACCTCAAGGAATGGTGACTCTACCACTTCCCTGCACAGTCCATTCCCATATTTAACAACGTTTTATGTGAAGAAATTCCTCCTGGTGTTCAGACTGAACCTGTCTTGGCGCAGCTGGAGGCTGTGTCCTCTTGTCCTGTCGCTGGTTGTCTGGGAGATGAGACCAACCCACACCTGCCTACAACCTCCTTTCAGACAGTTGTAGAGAGTGATAAGGTCACCCTGAGCCTCCTCTTCTCCAGGTTAAACAACTCCAGCTCTTTTAACCTTTCTTCACAGGACTTGTGCTCCAGACCCTTTCCCTACAATGTTGCCTGTCTCTGGACATGCTCCAGCACTTCAATGACTCTCTCACAGACTCGGTGTGCAGCCTCATCACGGCTGAGTACAGAGGAAGAATCGCTTCCCTGGTCCTACTGGCCACCCTATCTCTGACACAGGCCAGGACGTCTTTGGCCTTCCTAGCCACCTAGGCACACTACTAGGTCATGTTTAACCATTTGTTGACCAAATAGCACTAGATCACTCAGCTTGGGAACCAAAAGATTACTGTATGGGTCAATAAACAAAGGAAAAAAAATTCTTTGTCTACAACATTAAAGAATTTATAATTTTGGTATCAATTTGTAAGTATCCACAACATAAATGCATCCCTTCCATAGCCATAACTAAAGTACTAAGAAGAAAATAAATCAAAAGGACCATTGTATATAAATGCATAGAATTTTCCCATGTAAGATCTTAAGTATATTGGTAGAATGCCTAATGCTATCATAAATCTGGAATTGTTGAATTTTCAGTGTTATAATTGCTGATTCTCCTATGCACTGTAAGTACAGACATTAAAATGTAAACATTCAAAGGACTTCTATTTTACAACACCGTTTCATGTATAATGACATCCTGTAATTATATAATTATGGTATTCAAAGAAAGTAGAGCTCAGAGGCGACCTGATTGCTGTTTACAGCTACCTGAGGGGAGGTTGCAGCCAGGTGGGTGTGAATCTCTTCTCTCAGACTGACGACACCAGAACAAGAGGACATGACCTTAAGCTACACCAGGGGAGGTTTAGACTGAATGTTAGGAAGAGGTTTTTCCCAGAGAGAGTGATCGCTCATTGGAATGGTCTGCCCAGGGAGGTGGTGGAGTCGCCATCCCTGGAGGTGTTTAGGAGAAGACTCAATGAGGAGCTCAGTGACATGGTCTAGTTGGTGGGGAGCTGGACTAGATGGTCCTGTGGGTCCCTTCCAACTCAGAATAACCTGTGAACCTGTAAAAGGGCTGCTATACCATCTAATTCCCACTGGAGGGGGTAGGTGGGGGAAAGAAAACAAACAACCAACATTATCTTCCTCACCTTCCTGGCAGGTAAATCACAGTATACTTTCCAACTCATACACAAAAAAATAAAAAAAAATTTAAAAAAATCCCAGACTTCAAGAAGACTTCCAGGAAAAAACCTTGCATTCCACCAAACCTTCTGTTGTGTGCCCTGAGTAGCAGTCCTTTCAACTATTCATAGCAGTATCCTAGAAGGACTCTTAAAACTCCCCCATAGTCAGTTCCTTAGCAATTTCTTAGGAGCTTTAGAGCTGAGGACCACCTCAGACCTTTCCTTTCCATACTATCTTCATTGCCATTCACTCATCAGAAGTAGGATTCCTTTTATCTTGCTGAGACTGCATTGTGTGGGAAACCATGATACACTGTTTGGAGTCTAAAATGCATGGCCAGGCGTCTTGTCTTGAGCATCCAGAGCTAAAGCAGGGCTCCCCGTGGAACTTGTATGCAATCAAGCTGCATCTTCGCTCTAGGTTATGCCAGGAAGTTGATACTGTGAATCCCTCCTCAGGCAACTACCTGTCTTCAGGATAACCCAGGCATTAAACCAGACAAGGTATTCCACTATGTGACAGGGAATCTAAAATTCAATCATGTAATGCAGCCTAGAGATACACAAAGCTGCTTGCAATTTCTCACCTCAAGGCTTTACATAAACCAAAAATTTTTCCTAATTTCACTGAAATTCTACTCCTGCACAAGCAAGGGAGTTTCATATAGTCAGTAAATATCATATGCTATAATTTCAAGCAAGCGGTGAGTAAGGATGACATAGAAGGGCCTAGATATGAGCTGGAGTCTCTTCTACCCCAGAAGATATGTAGTCAATTCAAATTCTTTCTCTATTCCACTCTGCAAACATAGGAAGATGTGTGAAATGAACAAAGTATGTGTATATAAGCAAGATGGGTAAAGAGTGTTGATGTTGAACCTGAAATGAAGCTAAGGAAAGCATACGAAGTGTGAAACATATGGCAATGCATATGTATGAAGTTTTGGATCAGGATATGCATCACAAAATAGTAATAGGTTTTTATTCTGGGAGAAGAGAGTGATAAATCAAAGGGGAATAAGAACCTCACACTAAAAACAAGAGAAGTTGGAATCTCCTTCCTCTTAGCTGTTTGGCATTTCCTCTTGAAAGAAGCGGAGGAAGTATTTAAATATTTTATAACCTTCATTATTGGAACATACATCTCTTTATTACATTTTTGGAAGCATGTGTTCTATTTGAAATCAGTATGGATGTATAAATATTTTTAGGCGATGATTATTCTCTGTATGTAGGTGGAGAAGAACATCGAATTAGTGAGATCTTGCTTTCATGAGTAACAGAGCAGCTGGCATTATCCTTCCATCCCCTACGCCTCCCTGGCCAAGGGAAAACACCTCATATCCTCAACTTTAATTCCCAATACAAAATAAGAAACGGTTTTGGCTTCCCTCTTTCCATCTGCTTCTTCAGGTAATACTGAAATTGCAACTGCTATATTTGCAATTCTTTTACCAAGTCATTGTTGAAGTGTCCAGAAAGGGAAAAAGGAATGGCATAAGGCTATCACAGAACTGTAGAAAACAGAAAAAGAAAAGAGTCTACATCTCTGCCCAAATATCTGATTTGTTATCTGAGATATTTAGTCAGAGACGTTCAGAACTATTACCTAATCTTCTGTACCCTTTATACATAAGCGTCCAAGTTCAGGTGCTTAACAGAAGGAGTAGCTCCTCCTTATGTAATGTGCATCATAAACCCCTCAACCAAGAAGATTAGATACAACGACCAATCTGTGGCATTTCAGTGCCTTCTGGTTTTCCCATGCTCTATTCAGACAGTGCTGATGGAAATGAAAACGTCCACTGGTGGTGGTGCTGTAAAAACAATATGCTACCCAGTAGGATATAAACTTTGAAAGGGCTCAAGTTCCAGAAAGCTGCTCAAGATCAATATTTGGAAAAGTCTTCAAAGGCTTCTTCATCCCTTTTCTTGTCAAGAAGTGGCCACAAGGCAACAGATGCAGGAGACACTACGGTCTAGTTTATTCATCTGAAGCCTTGATATCTTTAAATCTCTTCACAGAGTTATTTTTGGGCATTCAACACAGTTCAAAAGTCATATGGCTCAGAGACATTCTGTTCAACTCTTCTGTGTACTGTCTTCCTTACTATTTTGTTTGCTTATATTAAAAGAACCAGAGGAAAACACTAGAGAGGTAAAAGCCCAGATGGAACTCAAGCTAGCTGTTTCTGTAAAGGACAACAAGAAGTGGTTTTATAAATACATTAACATCAAAAAGAAAGGCTGCAACAACCTCCACTCCTTATTGGACGCAGAGGGGAATATAGTAAGTAAAGGAAAAAGCAGAGATACTGAACGCCTTCTTTGCCTCTGTTTTTACCAGCAAGACAGACTGCCTACAGGACAACTGGACTTCTGAACTGTAGGGTAGGAATGCAGTATAACCCCCCTGTAAGGAAGAGGTAATTAGGGACTTGCTGAGTGTCTTGGATTCTCACAAGTCCATGGGACCAGATGGGATCCATCTGAGGGTGATGGAAGAACTGGCAGATGAACTCACTAAGCCACTCTCCATAATTTACCAACAGTCCTGGCTGACTGGAGATGTACTGGAAGACTGGAAATTGGCTAATGTGACACCCATCCACAAGAAGGGCAGGAATGATGATCCAGGTAACTGTAGACCTGTCAGCCTGACCTCAGTTCCGGGAAAAGTTGTAGAACACATAATCCTGTGTGCTATTACACAGCACCTTCAAAATAACTACGACATTAGACCTAGTCAGCATGGATTTAGGAGAAGTAGGTCCTGCCTGACCAACCTGATCTCCTTTTATGAACTAGTGACTTGCTTGGTTGACAACAGAAAGGCTGTGGTTGTTGTGTACTTGGATCTTAGTACAGCCTCTGACAGAGTTTCCTATGGTAAGCATCAGGGGAAAGTCTCAGAGCGTGGATTGGATAGGAGCATCCTGTGTTGGGTTAGGAATTGGTTGGATGGATGAACTCAGAGAGTGTTCGTAAATGGTGTCACATCAGCTGGTGGCCAGTCACCAGTGGAGTCCCACTCAGAGGTGACCTCATTGCTGTTTACAACTACTTGAAGGGAGGTTGCAGTCAGGTGGGTGTAAATCTCTTCTCCCAGGCTGCCAGCACCAGAACAAGAATACATGGCCTTAAGCTGCACCAAGTTGGAGGCAAATGTTGAACTGCCGGAGGGTAGAAGGGCCTTTCAGACCTCAAAAGATGTTGAACTGCTTGAGAGGGTCCAGAGAAGGGCAACAAGGATGGTGAAAGGACTGGAGGACAAGCCCTGTGGGGAGTGACTGTGGGAACTGGGGTTGTTCAGCCTGGAGAAGAGCAGGCTCAGAGGTGACCTGATTGCTGTTTACAACTACCTGAAGGGAGGTTGCAGTCGGGTGGGTGTAAATCTCTTCTCTCAGGCTGCCAGCACGAGAACAAGAGGACGTGGCCTTAGGCCGTGGCATGGGAGGTTTAGATTGGATATTAGGAAGAGGGTTTTCACAGACAGAGTGATCCCACAGTGGCATGGTCTGCCCAGGGAGGTGGTGGAGTTGGAGAAGAGAAGAGAAGATTCGATGAGGAACTCATAAACATACTCTGGATAATGGGATGATGGGATGGGGAGTTAGGTTAAAAAAAAAGAAAGAAAGATAACCTCGAGATTAGCTCAGATGGTTAAAGCATGGTGCTCATGGCATCAAGGTTGTGGGTTCAACCTCTGTATGGGCATTCACTTGAGAGTCGGACTTGAGCTCCTTTGTGGGTCCTTTTCAACTCAGAATATTCTGTGATTCTGTGATTTCATGGAAAAACACTGAAGTGTTGCACCTGAAAATCTGGCCCAACACCTCCTCTAAGAAACTACTGTGGAAACATAAGTACTTCATCTTTTCAGAATAACATGAACTCCTTCTCAGATTGTTACTCATGGATAACTGAAAAGGACAATTTTTTAATTCTTACCAGAGAAAAAAAGGAATAATTGCAATTTGGAAAAGGTTTGAAATAGCATGAAAATAAAGGTAGAATATAATGAAACAATAAAAGAAATAATGTCATAGAATTATGTTCAGAAAATTAATTTTAGTGGAAGTGTGTAATTACTGGAGTGATGTATCCATGTTAAAACTGCTTATGGTTGACTGAAGTGTTTTCTAATTGTTTATGTTATCACGTAATTCAAACATCTGGATTTTCTTTTAAAACCTACCTCAATATAATTCAGATAAAAGTATACAGTCATGAAGTCCTCAAGATAGCTGAGTATGTAAATTGAAACCAGATAAATAGATTTATCTTTATTTTAACAGACTGGAAACTATTTTGTTGCTTTCTTACTCATTCGACATCAAAACTATAAAATTAAATATAAACATAAATTAAATTTAAAAGTGTATTTTATCATTAGAAAAATGAGTAATATAAACTTTCTGCTTTGTTCATCTAATTTTTTTTAAGAAAACCGGGGCCAACTTCATTCAGAATGATGAGTCTTAATTTTGAATGGCCTATATGTTTTGGAGTTCCGATGTAGTTTTTACTTTGACTCCTTATAAAGACTGAGGTAATAAATTTTTTTTTTTTCAAGGACAATGTCTGGCATTTTAAATGATGTCATATTCACTACTCTTTGAACTAGATACCTGGCTCGTAGCCATGGAAATCTGCGAATAGTGAACTGCTTCAGTAAGAGCTCTGAAACGTCTCTATCACTTTTGTGTCACAGAATCACACAGAATCACAGAATATTATGAGTTGGAAGGGACCCACAAGGATCATCTAGTCCAACTCACCATCTAACACCTGTGCAGAGACCGAGAGCACATCCCAGAGCATAACACCAACCTAGATCCCTCACAGTCTAGCAGGCCACTCTGAGCCGGAAGGGGCCCAGAATCATCCAGCCCTACGCCCCCCAGCTAGACCATGTCACTAAGCTCCTCGTCCAGTCTTCTCTTAAACACCTCCAGGGATGACAACTCCATCACCTCCCTGGGCAGCCCATTCCAATATGCAATTACTCTCTCTGTGAAAAACCGCTTCCTAACGTTAAGATTGAACCTCCCCTGGCGTAGCTTGAGGCCGTGCCCTCTCGTTCTGGTGTCGTCAGCCTGGAAGAAGAGGTCTACACCCATCTGGCTGCAACCTCCCCGCAGGTAGTTGTAAACAGCAATGAGGTCCCCTCTGAGCCTCCTCTTCTCCAGACTGAACAGTCCCAGTTCCTGTAGTCGCTCCTCATAGGGCCTGCCCTCCAGTCCCTTCACCATCCTCGTTGCCCTTCTCTGGACCCTCTCAAGCAGCTCAACATCCCTCTTAAACTGGGGAGCCCAGAACTGCACACAGTACTCAAGATGAGGTCTGACCAGCGCTGTGTACAGGGGAAGGACAACCTCCCTGGACCGACTGACCACACCGTTCCTGATGCAGGCCAGGATGCCATTGTCTGCTTATTCTCAGTTAATAAACAATAAAACAGAGAGATTCAGATTAAATAATCAGTTCAGACTTTCTTGACTCTTCTTAGTAACCTACTGTAGCCCTCACTTTTTATGACTTTACAGGATTTTTTGAGTCACTAATCTATTCCTTCCTGGCTATTCCTACTCTCTCTGCTTTCCTTTATGTCTCCACCCGGGCATAAACCAACAAACACACAAAACCCCAAAAAACGGCTACAATAAATAACTAACAATAGCAAACTACATAATTAAGTATGTTTATTGCACCTTTTTTTTCCCCCAATTTTTTCCATAATGCCATGCCTATTATTTGCATTTGTAATCTTAAAACTTCTGGAGGTAAAGAAATATGTCTTCTATATTCATAAGCACAGCAGGAATTAGACACAGATTAATCCCTAATGTCATAAAACTACTTTATCATTGTCATCCTCACTAAACAAATGCATTTGCTTGAAACGAGGCATGTTGAATGAGCAACAATATTAAATAGAACTTTTTACTTCACCATTAAAAGGCGTGTTAAACAAAATGACACCAACGTAAATCTTAAACGATCCTATTATTTTTAGTGGAGTTAATCTAAACTGATATGAATGTTAACTGAGAACAAAAAATCCATAATCAACAGGGGAAACAATAGAATAAATGTGTTTTAGATATGTACATTTATTTTTCCCATGTGAGGGAACAGACTTGAAACAATTTTCTAGAATGCAAAGCTCCATGATGATCCTTTATCACGATTTACTTAAATTTTAGAATAGTTATTTACTGCCTTTCTGCTGGTGCCCATGTTAATTAAGTTGATTTTGATGAATATATTATTTATAAACCCACTGTACTAAAAGGTCATGAACAGCAAAGTCTTAATTTCTTGCAATTTTGATTCCAAAGTATTTATTAGATGTGACTACAAGAAAGAGCTTGTTGCTTGTGAGTGAAGTGTCACTTTCCGGTCATTTCAATCCAATTATGAAGTACATACGTGCAGAACATTCCAAAATAGTATCACTGTCAGTGCAACGTCATTTCATTTTTATGTCCATATTATCACATTTAGACACATTATAAGAAATTAATTGCATCAACTTTTTGTTTCTTTTTTAATCTCTTTTTAAGGTAGCCTAGGAATTTTGTGATAGAGTTGAAATGGAGCAATAAGTGCAGATTTTCCTGAGTGTCCCACAGGCACGTAAGTCATTTGGTTCATGTGTGGGTGGTCTTTGACTTATTCTGCTACCTCTGTTATAGACTCTCAAACACATCCAACCCAATTAGATAGATGCACAGTATGGTCTTTACGAAATATCATTCAGCCATGTATCCTGCAACAAGCAATTACAAGTCATCATCAGGGCATTGATTTATTTCTCTTTGCCCTACCAATTTAATGACCTTATGATTTATACTGATTATGGAAGTCTCTCCTTGGCAAGAAAAGTAATTATCCATCAATCTCAAATCCTTAAAGGGAAGAAAAATGTTTATTTTCTGTCTGCATAATAAGTTTTGTGTCATTTTTAATGTCATGACTCCCACATGCACTGAAGATATATGTAGTAACTTCTAATGTCTCACAGAATGTCAATTGTAAATGCAATTTGACAACAGGCTTAGCTTCCATTGTCTGATTGTTTAAGTCCCCAGCTTGGAAATGCACGCATTGTCCTAGGATAAAAAAAAGATCAAATTCTGTGATCCAGTCATGATGCCTTACAGAAAATCCTCCGTAAGAAAAATAGCAGATTTTGAGTATATTTGAATATCAATTGTACAAACCTGAAGACCAAGAACAGGCCGAGGAAACAGAGTTTTACAGATGTACTAGTGAGTTCCCCAAATTTTACTCCTCAATCTTGCTCCACAAAGATTATTCACACACAGTAGGCAAAATCACTGCTAATGCCTCTTTACTGTATATTTCTATCTTTTTCGTTCTGTCCTCCCAATATTTGATTGTTTGACATCCTCGATTAATAACCTTTATATTTTAAGAGCCACAGCATAGCAGCTGTGGATAATCAGGGATCCAGTGCTTCCTGGCTGTTAGTAGCAGTTTAGGTTTCTGTGTAACAGAACCTAAAACACAAATAAGACATATCTCAGTTCAGAACAGCAGCTTTGAATCAGGACTAAAGAAAGCACAGAAACAGATATGACAGGTACTACAGGACAAAAAAATTTATGGGGACCTGAACTACAAAAACAAGGCCTGTTGCAAATCGGTTCCAATTTTACTGAATTACATGTCATCAATGTAGATGTTTTCAGCAGATTAGTTTGTTGTTCACATAAAATTTCTCAATTTTAGGCATTTCATTTAACAAGGAATATGTATGGAAAAATCAATATGGAATAGAGAACGCAGATTGCAAGACACTGTGTTAAGGGGACACTTTTTTAATTGGAGTTTTTCCAGTGGAGTCAGATGGCTTAATTTCTACATTTATTTCATTGGGCCAGTTTAAAATGGAAAACTTCCATTGCTTTTCAACAAACTTGCATTTTAGAACAGCTAGATGTGAGAGGATGCGGGAACTACTATTGTGCACCTTATTCACAGAGTGTGTGCAGATAGATGTCTTTGCAAGGAAGGTATCTGTAGATAAACACACCTGGGGTTATCATTACCCTCAAAGTGATGCCTTGGTAAGATAAGTTAATTCTGACATTCATGGTATGAAGACAACAGATTAAGATCAATGATGTAGTATCATGTGAGATTAGTGGATTTAATTTTGAATTTAATTTTGATGGTCACTTTTCACATGAAATGCAAACTAAAAAAAAACCACAAGAATGATGTTACAATTTAAAAATATGGTCTTTCATCACAGTTTAAAGGCATTACAGTGGGAAGCAAGACTGGAGAACCTCAGACTAGTCCATAAGCATCCCTATCCTTAAGACTTCTAATGTGATAGACAAGAAACTGAGACACAAACTCACAAATTTTACTAAAGCAATTTATTTTTGTCACACCCTGTCTCTTTCAGTAGTTTCTCATCAGTGTCAATGTCTGCTATTGTCTCTGCAATTTCAGTTCATAATTCAGAACCTCAGCTTAAAATGCCAGTTTGGATTACACTGCCTAAAATGAGGAGGTGCATTCCATTAACTGAGTCTATAGCTGGGAGAAAAATCTTAAGAAAAAAAGAAAGGATTAGGGTGAATAGCTGGCACAGGGAATGACTTGAAGATCTGAGGCAAAATTTGTCAGTTACTCTGGTATGATCCTTAATATGTATCATGGAAGCAGCAAGAGAGTAAAGGGATTCTATTGTGATATTATAGAAGAGAATTTTATAGGCAAAATCTGTTGTAGGTTTGTGAAAATAGACTGCTAGGTAAACTGAAAATAGCTAGCAATTTTTCCATCCACGATAAGACAGTTTTCTTGGAAAACAAAAAAATGTTGTCATGCAAAAATTTCACTCTGAAATTTTCTTTTCTAGATTCCAAATATTATTTGAATTTCTTTTAAATTAAATTGAGGCACATTTTATAACAAACCCTAAATTATTGTTAGAAAATGTATATAAAAAATGATTCAACTGTATTTTTGTATTTTCCAGATTAGAGTATTTGCAGAATCCTATGTACTAGTAAATATTTTTTACAATATGAAATAAGTTATTTTCCAAATATTTTAATGCATCTTTAATTATTGCATTCTAAGTGTGTGATTAGTGCCTAATCAGAGTGCCTTTGGAGGGTCAGGTCATATTGCTAATTGTGAATCTCCACAGCCTAGAGATTTATAAAATTCCACAGACACAGCTAACAACATATGTGCCATGCATATATGTAATGTATAAATATTTGTTGAACAATTCTTACATTCATTATTAAAATACATTCCACATCTGTATTGCATCTTTAAAATACACGCATATAATGCCATTTATAGCATTCAGAAAGAGTTATTTCTCTCTACATTTCTTTATTTGTAATCAACCTTCAAAAATTATTTCCTACACCACTGAAAAATTCCACAGAATCAGAGAATCACAGAATATTCTGAGTTGGAAGGGACCCACAAAGGTCATCGAGTCCAACTCTTAACTAAGCATTACTGAGTTCCTGATTTTAGGTAAGTTTTTTTGAAAGACAAACATATTCGCAAGGCTATCCCTCCTGCTTACCTTTCCCATTTACCTTCTTACCTGTCTCATATTACGTATTTCTAGGGACTTGTGACTTGATATCTAGAAGCAAATATAACTTTTCAGGACATTGAATAATAATAATAAAACAAGTCTTTACTCTGTAAGGTTTTTTTTTCCTTTTTCTGTAATTCACTCAGTCCTCCCATATAACATGTGGACTTCTGCAGATTCTCTCACCTTTTATTCCAGCAGTACTTCATACTTCAAGAAAAAAAGACCTTAAAATGGATTAGTTCTGTAAATACACTGAAGAGAAAAGAACACACAACAGAATTTAAAAACGTTTGAGATCTGAACAGTGCTTCACTACATATTTTTATTATGAAAACAGACTTTATAGTAAAGTTAAATATGTCATAAATCACATGTGCGTGTTCTTTGCAAACACTCATGAAGCCAGAAGAAAAGCAGAAAAATATACCAAAATCTTAGTCTATTATTTCCCCCATCCTTTATCTCAGCATTTTATAGTATATGAGATAGAAATATATGAGAACAACCATGGATCTTCATTTTTAATTTGGATAATTTTTGTGTGGCTTTTGGTTTGTGGTGCTGGTGATTTTCGTTTGGGTTTTGGTTTGGTTTGGTGTGGTTTTTTTAAAACTAATAGCATTCCTACTATTGACTGCTTCAGAATTTTATCATGAAATATATAAGAAGGTTTGGTTATGTTGAAAATATCAGGGCATTCGAGAAGAAGACATGGAAAACGGATGTTTGTTGTTCAAAGTTTTAATGTAAGTAAACCAATGGGACTGATATTACTTATATGTTCCTAGTTAAGAAGCAGCTGTTCCTGCCATCTCTGCCCATTTTCCAACCCCAAGACCTTGCCTCCCTGTCAGCATAAGTTTCCTCTTTCTAGTAAATCGGAAAGTAATCTTAACATAAATTTAAAGGGACCATCCTCAAAAGTTTAATTAATAAAGACTGATAAAGGTATTGTTGTTCTTCACACTTGTAAGCAATACTAGGAATTTGCCTGCATTCCATTAGTTTTGCCTGGTCAGAAATGTAGCCCATCTTTAATTTAGAATGAAAACACTTTCATGCATAAGAAGTTCATATTGCTTTACATGAACTCCCAATAGTTGCTTGAAGAAGTGAAATTTAGCAGTAATAGAATCCAAATTAAGTTACAGGTTAGCAATTCGAAAATCTATGAGGAGCACGTACAGAATTGATGCCATACCTTGAGAGGGTCTGGAGAAAACAAAGCATTTGTACCATTTGTACCAGTAGCATTAGGGAAAGGGCAGTGTCCTATTAATGTTTATGCTTCTTGGACAAGGCCAGCTTGAGGAACACAAAGATAACCAAACTGCATCCAGAGTATCCTTTGCCAAATAAAGATTCATAACTGTTACAGCCACCAATGTATGACAAATATAAATCCTGCACTATAAGAGATTAAATTGTCTTTATAACTTTTTTTCTCCCTATGAAGTTCTGAACTTGTTTACACAGGGAAATAAATTTGCAGTAAGCTACAGTAGAATGGTTAAGAAGGATGTTTTAATAATGTATCACTCCTAGACTGTACTATGATACAAAAAGGTTTAACAATGTCTTACTTTAGTGAGGCAGGGTATTGTTTCTAGCTCATAACAAGTTCTGTTCTGTGAATCAGTTTGCCTTTGTAGAGCAGTTCAAAGCCTATTCTGCAGTTAGATATAAAAAATAGGTTGTCTCATCATCCGTTAAGGAAATGGTATTTTTTGTTTACCATGAAGTTCATGATCTGTGTTAATTCCCTATATAGAGTCTGTTTAATCTCTGTATAAGCCTCTAGAAGGCTTATCAGTTAAGATATTTTTTCTTACTTTTAAACTCTAGTCATATAACGATGTGAGCTCTTCAGCTTGAGCTTAAAAACAAGTTGAATAAAAGTTCTGAAACTTGATGTCCTTCATTGTTTCGTACTGTACCCCTTCTCAGTCATCATTTATCAAAAGCACACTCTGTTTGTCCGCCTGTTGAATATTTGACATTTGCACTTACTTTTACTGTTAAGATCTGAACTGCTTTTCTTGTACCTCAATGCCATTATTGACTCCTATTTGGAAAGATCTCCACAAATAAGTATCTAAACACTTTGTGTCATAATTATTTTTCCTGTGATGAATTTTTCCATAATTAAAATTATCCTATGCAATTAGCAAACTAATCAACTTAGCTGTGTACCTGACTAATGAAACCATGGAATTTAGAAACCCTAAGCTGAAATTTAATTGAATACATGTAATGATTTTCTACAAAGAAAAAAGTAAAAGGCAAGAAAATCGTGGTTTAGATGTGGTTGAAGTAGTATGAAAATTTCTTATCAAAAGAGTTTGGTAGTTTATTTTAGTATATATATGGTCACTTTTCAACACTGAAGTAAAATAACTTAATGTTATTGCAATAGTAATTCACACTGTTAAACATATTCCAAACCGAATAAAAATATTCTTTTCCATGGTGAAAGAATTTTGTAAATGCATGGCTAATAAGAAGTGACAGAGACTCTAGTATTGTTTTGGATCTTTTCTGTGGAGTTTTAAAGCAGATGTTAGGTGTCCTAGCTTTCTACCAAATTAACCCATCAGCCTAAAATTATGTAGCATCTTAGAGCCCCTTTTTACCTTGGTTATTCAACTGGACTATAGAACATGAATTTCATTTCCAAGGCCAATTAAATCTTGTTATTTACATCTCTCTAAGTGTATGAGCAAAGTCACTCTGAAAGGTTTTAACTTTTCACCTGTTTGATAACTTTGGAGTATAAAAGAAAAAGTGTTTTAACAGAGGTGCAATTCATTTTGTACAGCAAAGAAATGCCATGATTACTAAAGCAGAGTTTTGATACCTGGACTGGAAATTAGGAAGAGGTTTATAATTATCCAAGTGTCTGGAAAATATTTTAGTAAAAGTTCTGGGGCTCAAAAATGTCAGATGATGATGAATCTTGAGCAGGGCTCATAACAGTATGTATGGCAGAGCTGCTGGCTGAACTAGGGGACTATGTACAGGGAACTCATAGAAATTCCTTCATTTGCTGCTATGGAGACAAACTTGAAACTAGGAATCTTTAAAAAATGAACCAAGAACAATTCAGAGGAATTTGATTAATTAAAGTATAAAGTCTACCAGCAATTCTTGTAGGTTTGACTTCCATACTACAAAGTATAATATAGACGATGAACTACAAGGTACAGACAATATTTTACTTATCAGTTGATAGAAGAGGGAGCTATTTTTTGCTATAAGGAACATACTCATAGAGTCACAGAATCATTAGGCTGAAAAAGACTTTTAAGATCATGTCCAACCACAAACCCAGAACTAAATCATGTCGACAAGTGACACATCTACACAGCTTTTAAATATCCCCAGGGATGTGATTGAATCACTTCCCTGAGCAGCCTATTCCAATCCTGATCACTCTTTCAATGAAGAAAGTTTACCTAATATCCACTGTAAACCTCCCATGACACTGCTTGAAGCCATCTCTTCCTACACTATTACTTGTACCTGGGTTTCAGTAAAGCATTCGACACAGTCTCCCATGATGTACTCCTGGGGAAGATGGCAGCAAGGGGCTTTGATAAGAATATTCTCTGGTGAGTCAGGAACTGGTTAAATGGTCGAGCCCAGACAGTGGTAGTTAATGGTGTCACATCTGGTTGGCGACCAGTTACCAGTGGTGTCCCCCAAGGGTCGGTGTTGGGTCCATCATGAGCAAATTTGCAGATGACACCAAGCTTGGAGCACATGATGACTGGAGAGATGGGCAGACTCCAATAGGATAAGTTTTAACAAGTCTAAATGTCAGGTTCTGCATTTTGGTTATAACAACTCCAAGCAGAACTACAGGCTGGGGATGGAGTGTTTAGAGAGTGGTCAGGCAGAAAGAGACTTGGGGATATTAGTGGACAGCAAACTTAACATGAGCCAGCAGTGTGCCCAGGCGGCCAAGAGGACCAATCGCATCCTGGCCTACATCAGGAATAGTGTGGCCAGCAAGACAAGAGAGGTTATCCTTCCCCTCTGCTCGGCACTGGTTAGACAACACCTTGAGTATTGTACCCAGTTCTGGGCCCCTCAGTTTAAGAAAAATGTTGAGGTGCTGGAACGAGTTCAGAGAAGGGTAACTAGGATGGTGAAGGGGCTGTAACATAAGCCTTATGAGGAGAGGCTGAAGGAGCTGGGTCTGTTTAGCCTAGAAAAGAGGAGGCTCAGGGCTGACCTTATCGCTGTCTATAACTATCTAAAAGGAGGTTGTAATCAGGCTGGGATCAGTCTTTTCTCCCTGGCCACCGGAGACAGGATGAGAGGTCATAGTCTTAAGCTTCAACAGGGAAAGTTTAGACTTGATATTAGGAAAAGGTTTTTCACTGAAAGAGTGATCTGGATTTGGAATGGGTTGCCCACAGAGGTGGTTGAGTTGCCGTCCTTGGAGGTATTCAAGGGTAGGCCGGACGAGGTGCTGAATGATATGATCTAGATGTTAGATGTTAGGTTTAGTTGGATTATAGGTTGGACTAGATGATCTTCAAGGCCTTTTCCAACCTTATCAATACGGTGATACTGTGTGATACTGTGACTTGGGAGAAGAGACTGATCCTCACCTGACTACAACCTCCTTTCAGGGAGTTGTAGAGAGCAGGAAGATCCTCTCGGAATCTCTTTTCTCCAGGCTGAAGACGAAAGCTCATCTCCCTCAGCTATGCTCATCAGACTTGTGCTTTGGACCCTTCCCCAGCTCCTTTGCTCATTTGACTTGATGTCTTTTAGGCTTTTATGTTGCTCTCTGTCTTCACAAAATCTGAATGGCTGGAGAGGAGACAATTTCCTGATGAATGAATGGAATGCAATAATGGAGTACAGCACACTGTACAGGTACAGTGTATTCCAGAAGTTCTCCATAGGGAAGTGGGCCAAAATAACAGACTTGAACTTTTTAGAGAGTGTCATAAGTAGTGTTGAATGCACAAAGGTCAAAAGGGAGAGGAAAAAGGCAGGTTTGTCTGTACTTTCTGACTTTCATTAGTGCCGAAAAAGTTGCAGAGCATCAGTTACGTTAAGGTTGTGTTTGAGTTACATGCTAAAAATATTAGATAATTCTTTACACAAGGGAAACTACTACTATATCAGAAAATGTTACTCATCATGCTGGATAAAAGGTAATGGAGTTGCAAGCAAGGTCAGTACCAGTACTCACAATACAAATTTTCTGAAGAAACAGCAGATAGTTCAAATGTAAATGCTTTGAATTTGCAAGCACAGTCTGTTCTTTCAATTTATTATCTCATACTTTATGCTCTGCCAAATTGCCAATTACAGTACTCAAAAAAATCTAGTGTTAAGCAAATTGTAGAGAACAGTGACATTCATAACAATAAATTAATGCCAAGTATTAGTATTTTATTATCCACTGAAGGATATGGGCAGTTTGGGTTGAAGGAGGTCAGAAAATTTGGGGTTATCCATTTTGATACTACTTTTTTTATTTAGATTAATTTTTAGTTTGCATCAAATTAAATGCCATAAACCAGACTATTTTCACTGGAGATTTTGCCCTATGTGAAAAACATTCAATTTCCATTTAGAGGACTCCAATTTTTATCATCAGCCGGAGGTGCTTAACACACATTTTGCAAAGGTACTAAGGGCTTTTGATTGATTTTCCCATTGTTTTAATTAAAGCATCAGGTTTCTTCATTTCTTTTGTACCTTTTTCAGACCAACAAGAAATTAAGTATGTACCCTCATATCTCATTAAAATAAAACTGAACATACATTGCACTATTTGAAACAGGACTCTAAAAAATAAACACTCGGTCACAGAACCCCAGGCTTATCTCGTGCTTTCATTAGATTGCAAACAGAATCACAGAATCACAGAATCAGTAAGGTTGGAAAAGACCATAGAGATCATCAAGCCCACCTATAACCTATTACNAGCACTCCCAGGTCCCTTTCCACCTGATCATCCTGCAACCACTCCAACCCCAGCCTATAGTGCTGCATGGGGTTATTGTAACCGAAGTGTAGGACCTGACACTTAGACTCATTGATTTCAGTGTTCATTTGGCTACTGAATCATGGATTTTAGTTTTGTCAAAAATAAGGAGAAGGCAACAGCACTTTTGTAATATTAAAAGCAGATATATATTTTTGGTTCAGGAGAAACAGTCCTTTGCTATACAGACTACTATAGTGCTTGACAAGAATTTCATCTCTGAGTACGCCAGGGGAGGTTTAGACTGAATGTTAGGAAGAGTTTTTTCACAGAGAGAGTGATCGCTCATTGGAATGGTCTGCCCAGGGAGGTGGTGGAGTCGCCATCCCTGGAGGTGTTTAAGAGAAGACTGGATGAGGAGCTTAGTGACATGGTCTAGCTGGGGGGTGTTGGTCTGGATAGTCCTGTGGGTCTCTCCTGGCTCGGAGTGATCTCTGCGCCTGTGAGGGATCTAGGTTTATGTTTACCACTCTGGAGTGTGCGTTCAGTCTCTGTACAGGAGTTAGCTGGTGAGTTGGACTAGATGATCCTGGAAGGTCCCTTCTAACTCATAGTATTCTGTGATTCTGTGATTCTGTGGTACTTTGTAAGTATTTTCATCAGCCTATTTATGTTCATGCATGTACAGATACTTACAATCTCACGCAAAGACAAACTACCTCAGCTGCAGAATTCCACTCAAGTTAACAAAGCTACATGTATTTATACTTGCTACAGATCCTGCCCAAAGATTTTTGCCATTAGAGCCTGATGCACAGTTACACAAAATACAAACTATATAGAGGGAAGAAAAGTATTTTTCCTTCCAAGTATCAGAAAAACACCAGATGAGAGATATTCCCAGTTGTGTGAAAACATGAGGAGAAATTTTTCCTTAACCCATACCACGGAATCACCCTTATGTCAGGCTCCGTCTGTAGAATTCTTATTCATGTAAACAATGTAGTGTCTTGTGTTTTCCTTAGTGATTTTTAAACCTTTGAATTTCTTTTGAAGCAGGAGAGAAAAAGGTAATCTCAGGAGTCTGATTTTGCCCTATTTCTACCAGTGTGGAAATAGGCAGAGATAGAGGGAGAATACTTTTTAAGTGAAAGGAAATGTAAGACTGTGAGTTACTATTCATTTCAGATTTTAACAGTAAAATTAAATGTGTAGTATTGAACATCTGTGAAGTCATGCTTCCCATAAGAATATTTGATACACAAGAGATTTGTCAAATTCACAATAATTTAACTGCCGTAAATGAGACCATTCTTATAAACCTTTTATTGTAAATTATTTCAGTTGGGAATTATTGTTGTAAATTATTTCAGTTGTAAATTATTTCAGTTGTAAATTATTTCAGTATGGGAATAATGGATGTGTTTTTCATTAAAAATTCCTCCTATTGGAAACAAAACATCTGTCTGCTCATTTGTGTGGAGAGATACAAACTACAGAAGGCAGAAACTGTTGTCAAATAATCATGTTATTGAAATAGAGGAAATTCTACACGATATGAAATATTTGTACTGCACTTATTTTGTGATCATGCTATCAAAAAGCCTGAACAGTCACTGTGTACATGTAGACTGTGGCATGTTGAATGGCAGAAGTAAGGGAAACGTTTTAAAGTGGAGGTTGCATGGAGTGGGAACTGTTTTGAGATCCTTCCATCAGTTCAGGGAGAGACAGTCAGTGCTGTGCGGAGGCAGTGGAGCATCAGTACAATTTGACAGAGCATCTGTGCCATCATCACTGTTCATACGATCTACAGATTTTACCAAGCAGTAGAATGGTTTTGCAGAACAAAAGATTAAAACAGAATAATTTTCATATAAATGTTCCCATTTTAAGTTTGTCAAATTTCAGTGACAACAAAGGGACATATTTATTAATTGTACTGAGCTATCTTTTTTATCACCTGAAAATTGGTGATGATTTCTCCAAACATTAGCCAGTTATTCCTTGAAGAATTCCTGTGAGGGACTATTGTGATGTCTCTACACTCACGTGAGAGAACATATAAAGAGGAGAAATACAGATTGCATATATAGTCCTGAGTGTAAGGCATTTCTGCATGCACTCTGGTAAAGAATAATAAATTGGTATATTTTTTTACCTTGGTGATGGGCCATTTAAAGAAAAACCTATGTTATACATGGTAAAAAAGTTAGGTTCCTTGTTTAGCGTATGGATTTAGGTTTCCACTTCACTTAAATTCTGATCAATTTTTAAATTCCTGTTTATTTTAAATGTAAACAAACAAAACCTTTCATCTCCTCACAATCTCTATAGTTCATAATTGGGGAAAGAATAGTTAAAACCACTTTAGTACAGTGGTGAGTGTCCCCGCCTGCCATGTGGGAGACCAGGGTTCGATTCCTGCCAGGTAGACAGTGGTGTGGTTTAAGAGTTGGACTCGATGATCCTTGTGGGTCCCTTCCAACTCACAATAATCTGTGAATATGTGAAATCTGTGAATATGTAAAATATAAAATCTGTTAGGTTTTTTTATATAGGAAAAGATAAAAGACGAAAAATAGGTAACTGGGAAACTGAAGAACTTAAAAAAACCCCACAGAATATGTTACATTAAAATCATTAAATAAAAAAGTCATAGAAAGAAAAATGATCGGTGATGAGTGGGAAAGCTATCACATGAGCATATTAATAAGACATGTAACTGAAAATAAAATTACAAAGAACTAGAGGAAAATGTCTGAGATTAAATAATAGAAAATGAATTAATGAGAGGCAAACTTGCCACACTTTCCGAAGGTAGAAGTGAAAGATAAAGAGAAAACCTGTTATTTTAAGTACCAGATAATAAGCACTGGAATTATTATGGGTGTGAAAAGACTTTACTGATGTTAAAACACTACTGAAAACATTAAAGCAAACTACAGTAATTCCTTCTTACGCTGCAGTTCACCTATCGCAGCTTCAGTACATTGTGGGGTTTTTTTCCTGCGAAGACACCTTAGTATTCCCTAGATTCTTCACGGCTTTTCCCCATCTGCGCGTGTGCAGAGTGTCTCTGCCACACCTCATGGGTTGGGATGGCTCCCTCAGGGTTTGGTCACACTCCGTCCCTTATGATTGTTTATGTATATATGTATATATGTGTATCCACAGTATTTCCAGTATAGATGAGGCTGGAAAGGACCTCAAAAATCTTCTAGTCCTGCCTATAGTCCAACTAAACCTAGCATGTACATCTAGATAATATCACTCGGCACCTCATCCAGCCTACCCTTGAACACATCCAGGGTTGGCGACTCAACCACCTCCGTGGGCAACCCATTCCAAATCCGGATCACTCTTTCAGTGAAAAACCTTTTCCTAATATCAAGTCTGAACTTCCCCTTTTGAAGCTTAAGACTATGACCTCTTCTCCTGCCTGCAGAGGCCAGGGAGAAAAGACTGATCCCCGCCTGACTACAACCTCCTTTTAGGGAGTTATAGACAGCAATAAGTTCACCCCTGAACCTCCTAAACAGATCCAGCTCCTTCAGCCTCTCCTCATAGGGGCTTATCGTCCAGCCCCTTTTCTATCCTAGTTGCCCTTCTCTGAACTCATTCCAACACCTCAACATCTTTCTTAAACTGAGGGTCCCAGAACTGGGTACAATACTCAAGGTACAATATAACCAGTGTCTAACCAGGGGAAGGATAAGCTCCCTTGACCTACTGGCCACACCATTCCTGATATAGGCCAGGATGCCATTGGCCCTCTTGGCCGCCTGGGCACACTGCTGGCTCACTAATATCCCCATGTCTCTTTCCACCTGTCCACTCTCTAAACACTCTATCCCCAGCCTGTGGTTCTGCTTGGGGTTGTTATAACCAAAATGGAGAACCCGACATTTGGACTTGTTAAGTTTCATTTTATTGAAGTCTTTCATTTTATCTCCAGTCTGTGCAGGTCCCTCTGCAGGACCCTCCTACCCGCTAATAGATCAACACAGGCTCCGAGCTGGGTCTCATCTGCAAATTTGCTCATGATGGATTTGATCTCATCATCAATATCATCAATGAAGATGTAAAACAGGACTGGACCGAACACCAACCCCTGAGGGACACCACTAGTAACTGATCACCAACTAGATGAGACACCATTTACTACCACTCTCTGGACTTGACCATCCAACCAGTTCCTGACCCAGCAGAGAATATTCCTGTCAAAGCCCCTTGCTGCCATCTTCCCCAGGAGTATATCATGGGAGACTGTGTCGAATGCTTTACTGAATTCCAAGTTCACCACATCCACAGCCTTCGTCTCATCCACCAGGCGATTTACTTGATCATAAAAAGACATCAGGTTGGTCAAGCAAGACCTACCCCTCCTAAACCCATGTTGGCTGGGCCTGATCTCTTGGTCATCCTGTAGGTATTTCATAATATCACTCAGCACTATCTGTTCCATAACTTTGCCTGGGACTGAGGTGAGGCTCACAGGTCTGTAGTTTCCTGGATCATCCTTACGACCCTTCTTGTGTATGGGGGTCACATTCGACAACTTCCAGTCATCCGGGATGACACCTGTGATCCAAGACTTCTGATAGATGATGGAGAGTGGTTTAGCAAGCTCATTTGCCAGCTCTCTCATCACTCTGGGGTGAATCCCATCCGCTCCCATGGACCTATGGGGATCCAAATGGATCAGCAGGTCTCTTAACTACTTCCTCCTGCAACGTCTCTGAGCATGAATTCAGAACCTTCTGGGGAGTTCAGTGTGTGGAAATCTTGGACAACTGAAATACAGTGAGACCCTGGAACTTGCGGGGGAATGGGTCTAGGCAGGTCGCACGAGTCACGCATGAACATACCGAATCCATGAATATTCAATTGGTCCCCACTCATAGCCATGCTCCCTCCACTAATGAGATCTTGAGAGTAGTCCTGGAACAGCGGAATGCCTTGAGCGGAATTCCTCATCAAAATGAAGGAAACACTTTTTGCCACTTCATGGCCACGGAATCCCGGCTCCTGGATCAGGGCTGTCTTTCCGAGTAGAGAAACCCCTCAGCAGCCAGTGCTGCTGGCAACCTTGAAGCTGGCAAATGGCTCCCTAGTGGAGCTGAGCGGGTGTGAAGCCTCCTGCCACTGTCAGAGAAAAGGCTGATTCACTATAAGTTGCCTCAGCAACAGAATTGGACTTGAAAGGCAATGCTTTAATGTTATCTTCATACTAGCCTTGCTCCTATCACTGCCTCTGAGGTGCAGAGGCCAGAACAGGTTGCTCTGGCTCGTATGTGCATTTTGGTCTTGCACACATCACCTGTTAGCATTTAAAGTCATTCACTGCCAGTCACCACGCCCCAGCAAATGGGGGCCATGACTCTCCAAGGGGAAAGGAAGCATGAGGGAATGGAGTGCTGGCCAGGAAGCAGCAGTGAGGGGAGGCAGTAGGACTGATCCCCATTCCAGGTGAGGTGGTTTGGTGGGGGGGTTTGGTTGATTTCCTTCCCATCCCCCACCTCCCAGGATGTTCGGGCTTGTGGCAGCAGGCCCTCCGTAAGCCAAGAACTACACCCAGTCAGACCAACAGTACAACACCATAGCAGGCCAAGGGAAGCTGACTTCTCCCTGGCTCACCACCTCCTGTCCCTGGCAGGCAGCAGTCAGGCTCTACTTTCCTGCCTCCTGCTGGGGTTGTCTGCAGGAGCGCAGGCTGGCAGCAGCTGCACTGGGTAAACGACCTGGTCGAAAGAGCTGGTGGCCCTCCATTACCTGGTCCTGCTGCAACTCCTCAGAGATGCACGAGGGTGGACAAGTAGGAGGAGCTGGCGGCAGCACTGGAGGACAGAGGTGCTTTGAGCCGGGAGCACCTGTAGCCCTGCTCCTCCCCTGCACCTGCTTCCCCATGCCTGCAGCTTTTTCCCCTTCACTCTCCTACCTTCTCTCTGCACATCCTCACCCCCCCTCACCCACCCCACACATCCTAAAACAAAGCCCCCAGCCCCGTCTAGTATCGACTGCTTCAAGTATTTCTGGCATGGCAACAAACATCTACGTAAAAATAAACTGTACATACTGCTGGTGCCCAGAAGGAACTTTTATTTTGGACAGGGCAGGTGCTTCCGCCTCAAGCAGTAAGGATCGGATTGCGACGTAAGGAGCCTGTCACACTGGCACTGGCACACATCAGGATATGTCGCTGTAGTGGTTTTGTGGTTTATTCAAAGAATGCAACAGCACCGAGAAAGACATTTCCTCTCTTTTGATTTCTCTTTAATAAATTTCCATTATTTTGGGGGGGAGTGGGGGTGGCTCCCAGAGCTGAGCCGTGGTACTTTGGAGATAAACCTCACCTCCCCTCCCAACTCACAGGTCCTCAGATGCACCAGCTGCTTTCCCTGGCTACCCTCCAGTCATTAGATGCACCATCTACCATCCCCGCCCCACTCCCAAGTTGTCAGATGTGGCGCTTTCTGCACAGCTGCCATGCATAGCCTCTCTGCCTCTGGGCCTCCCGCCCAGCAGTGCTCCCAAGTCCACAGTGGTGGTGGCAGTTCTCCTTTCCCTTAAATAGTAAAAATGGAGGGCACAAGACAACTCTGGTGGGCGGGGGCCAGTGGGTGGTACCGATTTACGTATTCACGGCTTCATTACATATTCATGCATTAAGTGACATCGTGGTACAAACTCACAGCAACTGCACATGTGCATGGACCCACAACTCCCTGAAAAATAATCCACAATTAATTGAAACCGTGGACTCTGAATATGCAGGGGTTTACTGTACAGTACTCCTCATTACTTTGCAGTTCTATTCTCGTGAGTTCACTTCTTGCTAGGGATTTTTCTTCATGAAGATGACCCTGTGTTTTGCAGTGCATTCGTGACTGCACATGCACTAACTGACAGTCATGAATATGCAAAGATAGACAGCTATGGATATGCCAATTATTCCCACACGTTGCATAGCCTCCCTCAGCCCTGGCCTGCTCCAACAGTGTGTTGGCCCTGCCCCGCTCGCCGCAATGGAAAAGGACGTGAGGCTCCCAGCGCCTATGGGCATGCCACGCTGGGAGAAAAAATACTTCCCTTTGCTGCTACACCATGCATGCCAGCAATGGGACCTGCTTGCCCCACTGTCCCTGGCTTACATCCGGCTGGTGGGGAACCAATCCCTCTACGGTGTCTGCCAGGGCTGAGAGCGACACCTGCCACCATGCAGGGGCCAGGTTCATGCTGGTTCCTGCATTTAAACTAATTTTGCTGTCGCTGCCAAAAGTCGCATAGTGGCCACAGCCACTCCAGGAATTCTCCAGGAATTTTAGGTGGGACTCTCAGAGTACCTGCTAGGTCACCATGCCAGTGCCATTCCTATGACAATGGGCTGTTTCAGGACCTGTCCAGGCACAGCCAGCCACTTTTCCTTGCTTCCCCCAGGGCAGCAGGGACTGGCCAGCATGGAATCAGGAGGGGCATGGGCTGCTGTTCATGGCGGGAGGAAGAGGGAAAGCCACAGAGCCACAATAAAAGCCAGATTTCCAGCAGGAACCTGGCGCTGTGCTTGCTAAAGGCTGTAGCGTGATACAAATTGATCCTGGTTGTGGGCGGGTCCAGCACCTGTTCAGCCACTGTGCCAGCACCATTCCCATGACAACGGGCTGTTGCAGGACCTGGCCAGGCACAGCTGGCCACTCACACTTGCTTCTCTCCCTGGGCCTGACCAGTGGGGGATCCAGAGGGGGTCGAGCATGGCGCGAGCTGTGTTTAAACATGCAAGGGTAGGGGCAGTGGCTGCCTAGGTGCTCCTGCAGCATGTCACCATGGGAATGGCATTCCTGAGGGCACGCTAGCTAAGCAGGCCCTTGTGGGGTCCTAGAGGTATGTGGGTACCCTCACATCTCTCCTCGAGGATGTTAACAGTCTGTACCTAAGGGACAGATAGCACAAGTGTTTCTGTTCATGGGGCAGCCCTCTGCGTGCACTGGGAGTGTCTCCTGGCCATGTCCCTTCGCACAGCATGAAGCTTGTCCCCCAGGAACAACAGCGGGGCAGCCAGCTACTCCGTCGTCAATACACAAGGCAGGGACAGTGGGACAGCTGGGTCCCTCCCCTTGCCTAGATGCAAGCCAGACACAGCAGGCCAGCTGGGTCCTCCCCATGGCAAGACACAAGCCAGCAACAGTGGGGTGGCCAGGTCTCTCCTTGGGGGGATGCAAGCCAGGGACAGCGGGACAGCCAAGTCCCCCCCAAGGCGAGGAGCAGCTGGTTGCCCACCTGTCAATATGCAAGCCCGGGAGAGCGGAGTGGGCAGGTCTCCCCCAGCAAGAGGCAAGCTGGGAACAGCAAGGTGGGGAAGTCCCCCCAGCACTTCCACATATGGTCGAGGGGTGAAGGGAAGTGTTTTCTTCCCAGTGAGGCATGCCACAGGCGCCGGGAACCTCCCATCTCTTTGTGTTGCAATGAGTGGGGCGGGGGCAACACAAGCTGGAGAACACCAGGGTTTAAGGTGGTGGAGTGATAGGCGGGGCTAATTTGCATATTCATGAGCTGCCTATGTTCGTGGAGTGAGGACTTCACAGTACTCTTGGAGACCTGCAGCTCTGAGATAACCGAGGGTTGACTGTATTAGTTATTTAATTTAAAAGACCTATTTCAGGCACATTGTATTCAAATACAAGAAACAAGTTTTTGGGTGATAGGACTATCAAATCCACTATTTTAAATTTCATATCTGCTGGGGTTTTTAAAATTATTACAGCTACCAAATTAATGACCTGTAGAAAGAGCAAATAACGCAATGGAAATTATGACTGAGGACACTGAGAGCAGAAAAACAAACTTTTCCAAATAACAAGCATTTTTAAAACCTAAAAAAATGAATGGAGAGAAGATGTGAAGGTGTTCTACTCTGCATGCAAAAGAAATGTCAGAAATGGAATTATGAAGTGCATGTCTAAAAGACATAGTACTGAAAAAAAGAACCAATGACTAAAACAAATTATCTTTTCCTGACTTTTACAACTTCCTTCAGATTTAGTATCCTCAAGAAGAAATACAACTTTATTAAAACTACCCTATCAATCACAAACGATCTCACACAAAACCCCCCTTGTTTTATAATATTGAGTGAACATCTAGCATAGCTCTTAAAATCCCATTCTTATGCATAGAAGTGAATAAACAAAAGGGAAAATGGCCTTTGATTCTTAGCTTTTATTTGCCTTGGACTTCACTCAGAGACTAGAGATAATAGACTTTTTCACTTTCTCCCCTTCTTTTTGTGAGAAAAGACATCTACAACATATTTAAAGAAAAAAATGCACTATCTAAAGAAAAACATCTAGATATACAGTAATCCCTCAGTACTTCGTGGTTCACCTCTCATGGCTTCAGTACATCACGTGCTTTTTTTTCCACAAAGTGTTTCCCCTGTTCACAGGTTTTTTCCTGGTCACATGATCAGGATGAGAACTGCAGGCCCTTATGGCTCAATGAACATTCACACATGTGCATAACCCACCTGTGCCACAGGGGCCGCTTCCTGTTCAAGCACGGAGGGTTTGACCATGCTGTGCCTAGTGAGCCCAGTCCCTGTTCAGGTGGTCAGGTATTATCTGGCTTCAGCGGTACAGTGGTGAGCACTCCCCTCCCTTGTACAGTTCTGTTATTAATATTCTGGCTGTTTGTTTTCTTCACAGAATCACAGAAT
>WEKX01010859.1:0-22172 GCA_013390025.1 Pitta sordida | reverse complement strand
CTCCCCCCCATCCTCAGGGTTTCTTTCTTCAACCTCATCTTGGGGAATGTGAGGTACATGTGGATGCTCTGGTTCCTATGAGTCTCCAAAGGTTGTAAGCGCACAGTCCCTCCATTTGACTACCTTTGCATTATCTTGATTATTTCTCAGCCTTTCCACCTCTTCCTTTAGCTCTGTTATCATGGAGAGCAGGTCATTTACCAGCTCACACTGGACACAGGTATTTTGCAGGTTGTCTTCCTGTTCGACCATCAGGCTCAGGCATTCCTTGGCAGCCAGGAGTCTGGACAGCCACATCCACTGACACAGGGGTAGTTTGGGTCTGGGCTTTGCTTGTGGCTTTGGCCCTGACTTTCATTCGTCTGGTTCTGGCCATCACTGACAGGGGGAGGAAGGAGAGACAGTACCTGCCAAGACAGCGTCTGCTACCCTGCCTGCTTGCCCTGCCTGTGTGAACTGCTGCACTAAATGCCTCTTAATAGCTTATATATAAGCCTCTTGCAGTTGCTCAAGCCCCTCGCAGTTAACGTCCCTGTTTGCTTTGCCCCTCTTTGTTGCACCCCAGATCACTGAGCTCCTAGGAGAGGTAATGGTTTAAGTACCCACAGGTGGGAGGTCTTGGTTCCCTGTGTGTCCTCCCTCTCCAAGTCCCTGAGAGTTCAAGGTGAGATCACGCGGCTGGCTTCCTTGTGGCACCAGTCCTGGCCCGTGGCTATGGCTGCCAGGGGTGCTGCAGCCAGGTGTCCAAAGGAGGATGTTGAACTGCTTGAGAGGGTCCAGAGAAGGGCAACAAGGATGGTGAAAGCACTGGAGAACAAGCCCTATGGGGAGTGACTGCAGGAGAGACTGTTCAGTCTGGAGGAGACTCAGAGATGACCTGATTGCTGTTTACAACTACCTGAGGGGAGGTTCCAGTCAGGTGGGTGTGAATCTCTTCTCTCAGGCAGCCATTACCAGAACAAGAGAACATGGCCTTAGGCTATACCAGGGGAGGTTTAGACTGGATGTTAGGAAGAGCATTTTCACTGAGAGAGTGATCTCCCATTGGAATGGTCTGCCCAGGGAGGTGGTGGAGTCGCCATCCATAGAGGTGTTTAAGAGAAGACTGGATGAGGAACTCAGTGACACGGTCTAGATGATGGGAGGCTTGGATGGGTGGAGAGTGGTGCTCATGGCTCTGGGGTTGTGGGTTCAATCCCTGGGTGTGCGCTCGCTTGGGAGTTGGACTACATGATCCATGTGGGTCCCTTCCAACTCAGAATAACTTATGAACCTGTGGAAAAAAAAAACCAACAACAGTGAACGAAGTTTATAGGCAATGCTTCTGCATGTTCCTTGTGGCAACTGCAATTTCCCTTTGTTCAATGTTATAATTATGAAAGGATTATTATAAAACCTTCATTTAAAATATTAAAGGCAAAGAGAAAACTAGGAAAATAAATTTTAAAATAAAATGTGTCCTATTAGGCATGAGTTAGCTGAATGCTTGATTGCACACCCAATTGGCACATTAAATTTTTAGTGTTTCTTATTCAGTTTGGGTAATTGTGCATGCAAATGAACAGGTAGTCCTATAACCTGTAATTTCCATAAGTAATTGACATATTTGCATGTGTAGTTAGTTTCTTTGTAATTGAAGCTCAAATTTTGACTACCTTAAGGTTCATCAAGAGCATGAGCTTTGGTCCTTTCAAAAGGAAATGAAGTTCAATCCACTGGCAAACTGAGTTCACCTCACTAAAGTGGTACGTTATCTCACTAACCTGCCTTATCCTAAATTGTTCTCTTACTGACTTAGGAAGCAGGCATATCAAACTGGGTCAGTAGTGATAGGTGACAAGATCCTAGATATATACACAACTAGGTTCCAGACACAAAAATATTATTCTTAGCAGCCACTGAGCCACTAAAGGGTTAAGAAGGAATACAAATGGGAATAGTTGTTCAGCCAATCAAAGCTTTCTATACTCTATGCCATAGATAATATATAAGTATCTATATATTAATGCAAGAAACTTAATCTCATCATTGTTGTGAAGTAATTGACATAATAGGTATCGGATAACTCATGACTAGAAGATGAATATAAATCAGTATAATAAGCTTATGTGCTACTGGCTGAGAGTATAAAACACATACCAAAAGTCTCTGGTTAATAGCTAAAGAGAATAAGGAAGAAAGACTGCAAGTATGAATACAGATCTTCAGAATTTGGCCTGAAAAACAAAGGTGAAAATAAATGGCAACACAGATATGAAAAATTTTCAAAACAGAAATAAAATACAATAGCAGACATAACGTGGTATTTATAGTGGACCACAAGCTGAATGTAAGTCAGGAGGGTTATGCAACTGTGAACATCATGTCTGAGATGAATTTTCAGAAATGCGGACTACAGAATTTTTATTCCTCTCATACCTCTCTTGCCAAGCTGAATCACTTTGGTCATTACACTTTGAAAAAGACATAAAGTGCCCAGGGAATCTCGTCCAGAAACCAAACGCAGGAGAATGTCTAGAAAAGGTGGCCTCTGGGAAATGCTGAAAAAACTGGACCTTGATAATACACAGAATAGAAAAAATTTGGGACAAGGTAATAGGATTTAAGAGTAGAAAAGAAAGGATAATCTGTTTTCCAAGCTTTTGGTAGATAAAGAAACAGTGATAGGCTTTATTTTCAGTAAGAAATTATCAGATTAGATATTGGGAAACATTTTCTACTTATAAGGGAAAGTGACAGTGCTAGTCATATGTATAACTTTGTACTGTATGAGCAGACATGTGCAGATGTTGTAAAACCTTAATTGCTGGAGATATTAAAAACAGTTTAGCCATATGTCTTTCAGGAATGACAGAGGCATAATAGATCCTGCCAGAGTTGGGCTAGCTAACATTCTCAGGGCTACTTATAACTGTCCTTTATATAATTCTGTTATTTTATGGTTGTATTTAAAATTATGTGTTCTTAGTAATTGCTTAGTTTTTAAAAAAAATAGAATTGAAAAATTTTAATAACCCAGCAGCATATAGTTTCACAGACATCTATAATTAGTTTTTCTTCTGGCCTCTTTATTTAATGTCTGTTTTCAGAAAAACAGTGGTTTATTGGCTTAATGTTCTTGTCCCTTCGGTGACAAGCTGTCCCTGAGAAGAGGCTGGAGGTAATTTCAGTGCTCAAGAGAAAAACAATCATGAAGGTTTTATTCTTCTGAAAGTTGACTGATCCAAGCAGTCAGAAATGTCAGGGTTGAACAGGGTTGATTTGCCAGGTCTCTCAAAAACAAAATGAGTCTGACTGTCAGTCCATTTTTCATAATTTCTTATAATGATTTCATACTGAGTGTTTCTGAGAGGTAATTGTGGAGATATGCTGAATCCCCATACGTAGATATGCTACAATTTGATGGGAGCTCCTTCTGACTTGTTGATGCAGACACTCAAAAAGCTGAGAACAAGTACTGAGGAGGGAACAGAAGTCAAAACTCATACAGACAGTCTCCCCTGAAATTTACATAGGTAAATGCCATGTGCAGTCTCAAGCAACAATTTGGAAGAACATCAAAAGTCAAAGATAAAAAAAAAAAATTGGTATGATTTATTTAATGATTATTTGGCTTAATTATTTTTAATGGACTTGATTATTTTAACAAAGATTTAATAAAAACAGTAATGAAGATTCATGCTCAAATTTCACAGACCTGAAAACACCTAGAAATAGCTGGCTAGTATAACTTTTCTGTGTCTACCTTCCATCTTTCCCCACCCCTCCCATACTAGAAATGGCTGGGCCGAGTGGGCTCTGCTATCACACTACTTGGGTCTCTGCTGTGTCTGCAACTGGCTAGTGTAGATGGACATGGCACAGTGGCAAAAATCCAAACCACAATCATACTTAGATCAACGTATGCCACAAGAGTCTTGCATGAAACATGCAGGAAAAGTCATGAAGATAAAACAATGTAGATATAATTTTGAATTAATTACTTTCAACTCTGATAAATAACTCTCTGTTTTGTCTTACAGCAAAGCTTGCCTGGTATTGGGGAGTGAAAAGAATCTGAGTGAAAGCAGCAGAGGAGGCTGGCTCTGACAGAGGTAGCCAGTGAGCATGAGTTAAGGTGTGCTGGCAGCTTGCAGGTATCCACCTCCTAGCGACTTGCTCAGGGGGCTTAGTGTCCAGGGACCAGGCTGCCAGACAGCAGGGAGAGGTGCAATGTTAGCAGCCTCTGGGTCTGCAGAAAGATGTTTCTCTAGAAATGATAAAAAGGTGATAAAGAGGTGCTCTGTCTGCAGGAGTTAGACAACAGTAAATACCTGTCAGCATTGTATCACACCTGGGCTTCCAGGTCCACAGGCTGCTGACCACTATGCTACATGTTACATGCTGTGAGGAGCAACCTTTGAGGAGGATATGAGTTGATGGAAATTATTGATGCTTCTGTGGAGGTTTGCCTCACTGAATGCTGTTGTGCAGTCAGATCAAGTTGGTGCTATTACAAGTCTTGGTCTCTGTCATGGGTTTGGTGTCAGAAGTTTCTTTTTACATGCTTACAGAGGAAAAGTTTGAACTGGTTTTTTTTTTTTTTTCCTTTCACCCTTTCTTTCCCCCTCCCCTCCCCCCAGAACGAGAAGAGATTTAACACAGATGTAACTGGTTTTCTTTTGGAATTTTTTTCTGTTTTCTCCCAGGATGAGGGGGGAATGTGGCGGAGGCACGGTGCGGCCGTCCCTGTGTCCCAGCCTGCCCCCCTTCTCACTGCCGGAGTGCTGGAGCCCCGTGGAGGCAGCTGGAGGCAGCCGTGATGGGGAGGTGAACACCGGCTCTCCCAGAGAGGCAGACGGGATTGACAGCTCTGAGCCTTGCCCCATTGGACAGAGGGGCACTACCAGGGAGGGACTAAAAAACCTTTTAAAAGCTACAGCGTGAAGCAGGCACGCTCTCTCTCTCACCCTTGCCAGAATCATCTGCTGCTCTGCCGCTTCTGCATCTCGCTCCAGCTGCATCATCCTTTGCTCCCCACTAAAGCCTATCCTTCTCTGACGATAGCCAGACATCGCTACCATCTTTATCCGTATTTTGCCATTGTGAGGACTTTTCTTTTGGGTATTGTTGTTTCGGTGAGAGATACCCTGTTTGTGTGGGTGGTTTTGTGGGGGTGGTTGGGGTATTTCCCTGTTGTTTGCCAGTGTTAGTTTGATTCACACACATACATTTTTCATACATTCCAATAAATATATATATATATATTACACACACACACACATATATATATAATTATATATATATTTCTCTCATTAAAGTTGGTGTTTTCTCTTAATGGTCTCTCGTCCATTTTTCTTTGAAAACAACCCCAATAGTGTCCAAACCAGGACAGTCTCCCAGTGATAGATCTGCAGCAAAGCCTGACACAAGCCATGTGCCTGTACTGGAAGTTCAGCTGTGGCTACAGCTTCTTTTGTGAGAGGAGAAGGGAGAATGATACATTTACCAGTTATATTGAAAATGAGTAAGATAATTGATCTTAGCATATTCAAAGTCATAGACGTTATTCTAGCTGCTTTTCAAAACTCCATGGATCTCGAGACTATTAAATAATCAGACATGCATTCACACAAGCACTCTTGTCAAAATATTAAACAAAACATACTAATGCTGAAAACTCAGTTGGATAATTGAGTTTATAATAATTCCATGAGAGAGATATCATTTGATTTGTTATGTGAATGCTGCCATAAGACCCATTTACAATTATTAGGAGTTTTCCTTGTAAGTCTCTCTCTTCCCTGGTCTAAAGTAATTACATTTAAATGATGGTTTTTTTCTTCAGAGTGCTGCAGAAGGATAAATATTCACAATGCAATGATTTCATAGTAGCTGCATCTCAGTTTTTCTTGTAGAGACCTTGACTGTTTAGGGAAGATCTACAGAACAAAATTGTTCTCTGTCTTTAGAAAACACATGGAGATGCTCTTTTCCTTCTAATATTTTAATGAGGAATTATGGATATGAATTAAATTTTTTCTCTTGTGTTTCAATCTGTAATATATATATGTATGCCCATGTGGAAATCCTGGGTCATATTTCTTGTCAGTCAAAGAAGTGACATGCCATGAGATCTGGAAAAATTTCTTAATGGTAGGCAGCAAAAAGGGTGGGAAACTGTAGGTAAGTGGCATCTTGAAGTTGTTGCTGAATGAGCCTTTACCGGGTGTCAACTAACATCTGTCCAGAGTACATAAAAAATAATATGATGGATTTAAAATTTAAAACTTTTTAAAAGAGGATTCTTCCAAGATTAAAGCGAAGCAAAGCAGATCTCCTACTCAAGGAAGTATTTCACTTAAGGGTAGCCAATAAGAATTTGTAGTCACTTGTAGGTGTGATGCTAAGAACTTGGAGCAAGACTGTTTCTCTTATGCGTCAGTTTTGCTGGACCCGTGTTTTTATAGAAATGTCTCATTGATAAGATGGCTTTTGGAGGTCCTTTCTTCCCCATGTAATCAAAATTTATGGTAAATTGAAAAGAACATTGTCCTTTTTATTAAGGAACATAGGTTCTCCCTTTCTCTAAACTGTTAGAATACATATTTCAGTTTGTAGGGATCTACAAGGATGATCAAGCTCTTTTTGGTAAGAGGTTTCCTGCTATTTGAAGTTGTTCATTAGCAATAACAGTGCCAGGTACTGGTGCAGCAGGTGTTGGTAAGGTTGATGTCAAGGTCAACCTGGCACACGGCATCCATGAAAACTTTTGCACTATTGTTTGAGGAGGTTTAAAAAATGACAAATAAAAATCTGTTGGCAATAATTTAGCCAGTTTATCTTACCTACTCAAGATTCCTTCCAGTTTAATTTTTTATTATTTCTTGAATTTTACTACAGATCTTTCTTTTGGTTTGTCTGTTTTTTTCGGGTTTTTTAATTTTGGTTTTAGGAGTGGTGATTTTTTTGGTTTTGGGGTTTTTTTTAAGTTTTATACCCCAGTACTGTGAGAACATAAATTGTCCACGAAAATATTAAAGTTTGTATCTTCAGAGAAAAGCTGGAATACTTATTTCTAAGATGGCCTGAGGACACAACATAAAAAGGTTTTAACAATAAAATTCCATTCTCTCTGAATAATGGAAGTGAGAAGGCTACTTTCCTGTAGACTCTTGAACAGCATTTCTTGCCTTCTCCACCTTCATAATCCCAAATCTGCAACTACTCTGTGTTCCCGTCCATGATACCTCCCATTTTCCTACACACTCCCTTCAATTGGTCAAAATAGGAACTATTTTTTCTCACAGCAAGTCTTCACACAATCTTCACACAGCAAAAGATACTGATCTTCCTCAGGAACCCAACTTGTTAAATCTATTTCCATATAATGGTGCTTGAACAAGCACTAGTTGATCCAGACCTATGGAGATGGTGACTGCATGTTGCTGCTGATGATGTGGGGAATGAAAGTGAAGCACCGAGCTACTCCTGCATTTCCACCACCAGGTGCACCACTGGCACTCCACCTGTCTGGTAGTTTGCATTGCACTTGCAAGAACTTTGTGAGACCTGAGAACGTCTGTAAAAATGTTATTAATCTTAGCTAGCGCCCAACAGTGAATCTCGGAGACTGACCGATAGAAAGCAACATTAATGAAGTCCCAATTAAATCAGATAAAATGAATCTTACAGTTTTAAAGATACTGAAGTTTTGGAAACCTGGCTCAGAGTTTTTGAAGCAATGGAATTGTCATGTCTGAACAAAATGTGCCTTTTAATAAATGACTCTAAAATCTAGTATCTTGCAAGTACTGTCATTCGCTGCTCTTAAATAAGTGTCTGTCTTTACCAGGAGTGTGTTTGCACTCTTTAATTTTAAACTCAATGATGTGGAATTGTTCTGGTAAATCAATATATATTTCTCTGGAATTGAGAAAACTGCAACTGGTTCCAAGTCACATAAAATAAATTATTTTAGAGCTGATAAAAGATGTCCCGAAGGTCTGATTCAGAATTTAATCACCATAGAGCTGGATGTACTCCTATCAGAGGATGTTTTGAAATTATGCTCATGAGTTCACACCACCTGCTCACAGGAAAAGACAAAAGAAACTGATATTGGTTCTTGTTAAAATTCTTTTTTCGGTGTATGTGGATTTTTCTTTAAAAAAAATCTAGATTGTTTTCCCAGTGGACATAATTATCACAATCTTAATATCATATTTGCAATCCAATAATCTGAGTGTAGATGAATAAGTATAGAAACTTTAAAAATAATCTGAGTGTATAATACTAGTTTTGATAACTAGACAAAATATCGTATTACTCCTGTGCTGGGTTTGCTGTGGCCGTTCTTTTTCTGGCAGTGGAGGGGCCAATGGAGGAGGCTTTTCTTCAAGAAGTTGCTGGAAGCCTCCCTCATAGCTGGCATAGGTAATACCAGCCAGCTCTTGGCTGGGCTCACTGCCGGCAAAGGCCAAGCCAATCAGGAAAGATAGAGACACCTCTGTGATAACATATTTAAGAAGGGAAAAAAAATAACAGCAAGAAGAAGATGGCTGCCGGAGAAGAGCCATGATGCAGGTGTCAAGGCCAGGGCCGAAGGACGGGGAGGAGGTGTTCCAGACATCTCACTGCAGCCCATGGTGATGACCATGGTGAAGCAGGCTGTCCCCCTGTAGCCCATGGAATGGAGAGGACACAGGGGTGTAGAGATCCACCTGTAGCCAGTGGAAAGAGGAGCCCATGCTGGAGCAGGAGGATGCTGAAGGGAGGCTGCAACCCGGCCACATTGGAGCAGAGCCCCAGGAGAGACGCTTGACCCATGGAGAGAAGTCCACATGGTGTGGCAGACCTGTACCTGGTAGGATCTGTGTGCCTTGGGATGGGACCCATGCTGAAGGGGTGCAGCCAGTGCTCAAGGAACTGCACCCTGTGGAGTGACCCCTAGGCAGCAGAGTATGGAAGAGCTGTTGCCTCTGGGATGGGACTTACGCTGAGGAGGGTCATGAAAGGGGGGGCAGAATGAAGTGAGAGACTGGCTGTGGGTGAATCTCTGGCATCCAGCCAGGGTCAAACCATGACAACTCTGAAGCATATACATTCATTTTCAGCATGATCTTCAACAAATATTCTTAAAGGATGATTTTAAAGACTCAGAAATATTTAGAAAATTACTCAAAGATAATATTGCTAAAGGACACTCATTCTAACATCTTTTGTATTTCCTTGCCATGATTTAATATCATAGGAGAAAAAGCTCAAAGACTGTACAACAGCACAAGTTTGTGACTTTCCTGTGTTCATCTAACCTAATCCAGTTAGGACAACTCTGAAAATCATAGTTCTAATACAGTGATCCCCCATTACTCGTGGGCTGTTGGCTCTGGTCCCCTTCACACAAATTGTGGAATCTACAAAGATAACGAACCCACTCAGTAGTCAAGTATGCCACGCCCACAGCCACACTCCCTCCCCTAATAAGGTCTGGAGGATGGTCCTGAGGGTGCGACTGCCTCTGTAATACCTCATTAAAGCAGAGGAAATGCCTTTTGCCACCTCCCAGCTCCAGGAAGGGAGCTCTTCTGAGTACAGAAACCGGCACGGCTGGTAGCCAGGAAGCTGGCACCACCGCTCCCAAAAAAACCGAGCGGGAGCCTAGCCTTCTGCCACTGACCTTTCCTGGCCGTGTCTCTGTTGGGTTTTTTTAATTGGGATTTTTATTGGGGTTTCTGGTTGCTGGTGTGTGTCTCTTGTGTTCAAACACGGCGGAGGCAGCATGCCTCTCCAGAGCAGGACTCTGGGGGAGGCTTGGGGAATGAGTTCAGTGCTGGCTGGAGTGACACCAGTGGGTAGCGTGGCACTGTGTGATTGGAGTGAGAACTGACCAGGCTGGGACTGTCCTTGCTGTTCAAAGGGAATGCTTTGTTTGGGGTTTATTTTTCTGGGAATGTAACAGCCCCGAGCAAAGCTTTCTGGCAGGAGTGTGTGAGAACACCCAGGGCTGATCCAGGGCGCAGAGCCAGGGCAGTGGCAGAGGTTCGCTCTCAGTTTGCTGCCTAGCAGTTCAGATGCGTTCGCAGATGCAAAGGCTATGGGCGCCTTCACAGTGGTCATGCCCCTGGCAGTGCTAATGGCTCTGACCTACCCTTTAACTTGTAACAGCAGAAAGGAGGGCAGAAGGTGAAATGGCTTGGCATGAGAGTGAAGCTGACAATCGCCGCTTCTCCCCAGATCACTGCTGCCCACCCCATCCGTGGCATGGGGGCAGCCGGGGTCCACCTCTCTGGCTTCCGCTGGGGCTGTGCATAGACCAGCGGCAGCTGTGCGAGGCCAAAGAGCTGGTGGCTCTTTCTTTTTTGTGGTGGTTTAATTGGGATTACTGGTTGATGTTCTCTCTCTTGTGTTCAAACATGTTCAATTTTCTGGCAGGTGTGGCAGTTGTGGGAGGAGGCAGAGCTGAGCCAGGGTGCCTTGGAAGTGAAGGGGCCAGGGCAGCATGCTCTATCTCCTGTGTGAACTCTGGTTCTGCACACGTAACCTGCTAGCATTCATGGTCATTCACTGCTGGTCCCCTCACTCCCACTGACAGAGGCCGTGTCTCTCCGAGGGGATAGGGGGTAGGAGGGGAATGCAGTGACAGGTAGGGAGCGGCAGCAAGGGGAGACAATGGGAATGCACACCCACAGGCCGAGGTTGGGTTTTTTTTTTTTTTTGAGTTCCTTCCCCTCCCCCACCCCTCAGTGTGGTTTGGCTTGCAGCAGCGAACCCTCCATAGGCCTCTGCGTCCAGCCAGACCAACACTGCGGGCTGAGAGAAGCTGCTTCTCCTGGGTTCTGGGATCCACCTCCCTGCCTGTCGCCAGGGCTGTCCGTGAGCTCAGTGATCTTGTCCTGCTGGAGCTCCTCAGATGTGCAGGGCAGAGGTGGATGAGCAGGATGAGCCGGTGCAGCCTCACTTGTTCCTGCACGAGCTGCCCCAGCAGCCCGCAGCTCTCCCCTCTCCCAACCTCCCTCTGCATGTCTGCCCCACATGTCCTAGAAGGCAGCAGCGCTCCCGGATTCACAGAGATGGGACTGGCTCCCCTTTCTCCTAAAGGGTGAGGATGAAGCATGTACAGCAAATCTGGTGGGCAGTGATGGCAGAGGGGACCAATTATATATTCATAACCTCATTATGTATTCATAAGATAACGGGTTCACGGTACGTTCTGCGCACGTGCTGAGGTCGCACAACTTGCTAAAAAATGACCCGCAACTATTGGATTCCACAAATAATGAATCGCGGCTATGCGGAGGATCACTGTATTTCACATTGGGAGGATTTTTATACATTTGATGGAGATCTGTTATTCTTGTTTAGTTGCAGGTATAAATTAGGACATGAACATGAAACAGACCTATCATCAAAGGCCAGCCTGCAAATCCAATTTGAAGACTGATTGTACTGACAATAGCGTTTCTTCAATGCTATGGTTTTTCTTTAGTTAAACCAGCAGTAAGTGACAGTAGCTCTCTTTCTGTATGCTTTTGCCTAATCTTATGTTGACTTTCTATTCTCAGTGACATTTGATCACCTTCAGACTGGAAAAAATGTTCTTATTCACCATATTCTTAGTCATCTCCACATGGGAGGGCCGGGAGTCACACTGTCCCCTGTTGCTCTAAGCGCAGCTGGGGAACTGTCGCCCCCCACGGGCACGTGTTGCTGTTTCCATGGCTACTGGTGGGGAAGGGAAGCGCCCCAGGAAAGTGGGGCTGGCCACGGTGGCCAGCGGGACATGCTCACTCTGCTGCCGCAGCTGAACCCCCCCACGCTGTGTGATGCTGCCAGTCCTGCCTGTGGCGCGGGGCTGGCAGCGCATGGTGCGGGACCAGCGGCGTGCAGCACGGGACGGGCGGTGTGCAGGTGCATAAGCACCAGGGCTGGGGAGGGGGCGGGAGCAGCAGCGCAGGGTTTGGGCTGCGAGAACGCGCAGTCAGCAGTTGTGGAAGCAGCAGCGCAGCCACAGAGAAATCTAGGAATTGTTGCCGGGGTCTCCCCAGGCAGAGAGGACACAGAAACGCTTCCCTTTGCTCCCCTCTGCTGCGAAAGCCCATGGGGAGGAGTCAAAGGGGCTCCCCAGCATTCCTTATTGGCTGGGGGTGGAGCGAAGGGCGTGGCCTGCATGCATACTAATGACCTGCAAGTATTTGCGAGTTTGGCATTTTGCAAGACCTTTGACATGATCTGTTTCTCGCAAATGCGGGGGTATAACAGTATAATAAAATCATGAGCACTTTTTATTAATTTTTAATGTGGGCCTTTTGATTTTTGTTCACATGAACTTTCTGAATAGGAAAAATGTGTGAATGTTTTAGGGAATATGGTTCATTACATAACAGAGTTCTTGTATCTGTATGTTTATTTTTTAAATCTTGGTAACATAGAATAGTTACATCAGATCAAAACACTGACTCAATAGTCTGCTTCTTGTCCTAGCAAATATCTGATTATTTAAAAAACAAGGAAAAAATCCTTTAATGTACCTGGGCTATTAGGCAACTCCAGATCAAAGCTGGATGTAGACAAGATTTCTGATTGACCTCTTTACAAGATATGTTTCTAATCCATAATTTTATTATCTGTTGCTTCAGGTTAATCACTGCTATAATAAAGCAATTCACCTTTTTTCTTAAAGTAAGTCTATAATATTTGATACAGTGTAAGATGTTTAAAAAATAATTTACAAATCAATCTGAATCTGTAAGAGTTTTAAGCACTAGAGACAGAAAAGTAATCATCATGCTTTTGCATATAGATAAAGACAGAAATTGAAAATAGAAAATTATTATATTGCTTCTGTCTTTCAAAAACATCCCATTTTTATCTCTGATTCTCACTTACTTGCTCAGGGTCTTTTGTTTACAGCTGAGATCATAGCAGTTTGCTGAATCAAAGTAACATCTCTGCTGAAGGGGATATGAATGCATTACTGTTATGTTGCTGACCTTTTGCCAAGAACATACATATATACTCAAAGAACAGGGAGTAGCATCAGAGTTTCTTTTGTAAAGTTTCCAGTTTGCTGAAGATTTATATTTTTAATTACGTACTATTGGTCCATGTAAAAAAAAAAAAATCAGTGTGCAGATGGAAAGCATCACTTCAGCAGTCCTGTCTCTGTAGAATCTGCAGCTACCATACTGTGGATGGATAGCTGATTAATCAGTGAGCTGGCTGGAAAGCTGTGTTTAGTTCTGTTTCTAGATCTCCTGCAGATTTGCATGACCTTGGGTAAATCAGCCTTTCTAAATCCTTGAACGAACATCTGTCATTTTATCTGTTTCACAACCCCTGTGCAGTGAGTAAGAAGTCGTATAGACCAGCTTTGTATGACCTTGTTCCTGATTTACTATGGAAGGAACTTAATATGTATAACAGAGCGCAAGATCAGACCTAGAACTTAGGCTGGGGGACTCACCGGACAGTTCTGGTGAGCAGGAAGCTCTGTAGTGGTCTGGTCCTACCTCCTTCACAGAGCTGAACTGTTGTCAAAGTTATATTATTTTACTCTGCCTGAAACAGTGAAATTTTGACAGTCTTTGAAGACAGAACCTTCACAATGTCTCTGGGTACCTGTTCTGATGCTTACTGCTCTGATTTTTTTTCCCCCTGCAGAAAACTGTGACCATTGCATCTCTTCAAAGACTCTGGTTTTGCCTTTTCTATAACTGCACTTTAGATTGTGGCAGATTTGTTTGTCTTTACTCTTAGCCTTCTCTTCTGTAGGCTGAAAAAATTCTGTTCTGTCCGCCTTTCCCCATGCAAGCCCCTAACCATGTGACTGACCTTCCTCTGGCACATCTGCAAGTCACATCTCTTGTACTAGGGTGGCAAAACTGGAGACAAGGCAGCACATATCTCCACATAAGTGTCATGAAGACCAGAGTAACCATTTTCCTCCACACCTGTACTTTACTCTTGTTAATGCAACACGACATCCTTCATCACTGCAGGATGCACTGCTGCCTCATCTTTAACTTGTTTCCTACTCTGATACCCATGTTTTTTCTGCAGAAGCATTACCCAGCCAGCCAGTCAGTAGCCTGTACTGTTGCACAGCTTTTTCTGTCCCAAGGCACTAAAATTTATCTTTATTGTAGTCTTTTATTTAAAGTCTATTATCTTTATTGTGATCTTTGATCACAACTTTGAGCTAGTTTTTCATCCAGCAAATGGTTCACCCATGTTGTAGTCTACTCATCCAGTCTGTCTTCCCATTTTATGGAGACTATTTTTAATTAATTTTCTGTATTCCTAGTTCCATTGCTATAACTTAAAATTTTGTTCACTGAGTGACAGCTAAAACGCACCGAGGAAGCAAGTTTTCCCTTTTCATCTAGCAACAAAGAGGATTGATTTTACTGTTTAAATATGCTTTTAAAATGGAGATGTTTGGGACAATGTCTATAGCAGAAATATGTATTTCTATTTTATTACAGGGAGAAAGGAATACTGACTTAGGCTGACTAGGTAATAAATAGCACCCACCTCATTTGGTACCAGAAATCACTACTAAGGATGCTTGAGAAGATGTCAGAAGAGTGTTGTGCAACTGCACAGGAGGTCTAATTCTGGGTACTCTAGCTAGGAACATTCTGGCTTCTCTTAAAGGTAGCAGAATAATTATTTTGCAAATTGCAAGTGGATGCCAAAGTTTAATTGTCCCAGTCATCTCATTCCCTGGTCACTTGCTGCCCTCCTTCCCTGTAGGACAGTTATCACTTTGTGCAGCTTGCTGTCTGTGCATTAAATGTCCAGAGGGATGATGCTAGCAGAAGCCAGCATATTCAATTTTCCTGAAGACAGAATGCTGAAAATATATCCATGCAGTTCATTAATTTTTTTCTCATATTTAATTCAGTAAGGGTTTCTGACCTCAAGAATAAGTAAAACAAATTTAAGAACAATGTCCTGTTCATCCTAAATGAAAATTAAATATTTTATTTAAATTAATAATTTCAATATTACATGTACAATTTTTGACCATATTTACATTCCTCCATAATGGAGGAAGATTTTGTTTAGAGAGAACAATGAAGTACCTTTTCCTTTATGAAGGGAGTACTTTAAAGAATCATGTTAACAGAGGAAAGAACATGTAAAAGCACAACTGCTTGAAGGAAAAGGCAAAAGGAGACAACCATTGAGTAATTGAATTAACCTCTATTTGACCTTTTTCATGAGAGTGAGATTCATTTTGATAACATGCTGTTTGTTTTCTTTCAGATTGGCACACAATGTAAAAGCCATTCTCAGAATGAAAGAGAAATTGAAGCATGCAATCTCTGTAAAAATCCCTGTCTAAGTAATAAAATAGTACATCTTTCAGTAACTTGAAATCTGGAACAAGGTTGTCCCGGTGGCCATAACCCGAATAATACACAGAGATATTGTTTATTAAGTGACTTCTAAAATTGCAGCTGCAAGGACAAGCTGGGGAGAAAATGAGAAGGAAAAGTTTCTCTTTTTGACTTCGAAATGGATTTACTGAAAAAAAAAAAATCCATTTTAAATAAAATAGAGCACCAAAATCTAAGACTTTGCAAATTGTAAGTCCAAAGCATCTTTGTTTCTAATAAAATAAGTTTTACATAAATTCATACTAAAAAAATCAGTAAGATCTAAAAAATTGATTGTGATTATATTGACCATATTTAGCTTATTTTAAAAATAAAGTTATGTATTTCAAAGCAGAGAAATGTAAGAGGTTTGTTAGAAAAGGTAAGAAAAATTAACTTTTGAAAGTTATAACCCAGATTTTCCTTCTAATAGCTTACTGTGCAGATATGTAACTGAAAAATACAAGTTAGAGTAGCTGTAGGAAATGCTTATTTACCTCAGAGCCTCCATCTTAATTTATCTAATTTCTGCATATTTTGCCTGAGGAGAATTTCAGTAGGGACACAAGGCATTTTTCATTTCTGTGGATGAAGTGTTATCAGTGTTTCTTTTGTCTGGTGTGAAAGTGGTCCAGCCTGTGACCTCCAGTTGTATCCATGCAAAACATCCAACCCAGCCATAGCAACTGCATGTATTATTGTGATGAGGATGGATTTGGGGCCAAAGGGTGGCTGGGTGATGTTTGATTTGAAAGGAATCAAAGTGCTGGCTATGGGAAATGGCAGGAACAAATGGCAAAGAGAATATGGACAATTTTGACTCAGAAGAGGCAGATAGAAATGAACTTAGTCCACTGCTGATATTAGAAAATTAGGGAGCAACTACGGAGGATGGGACTCTCCTTGTCCTTCACTCTCTCTTAGTTAAGTCACGCATTTGGTACCATTTATTTTCAGCTCAGACCTTGCAATGATTTTTACCAAGGGCTATGCTTTTCAACCATCTGGAGATTGAAAATATAACAGAATTCAAGTCCATGTTCATTACAAGCATATCTTGCTGAAGTGCTGATACTTATGTTTCCATATCTGTATATCTACACAGTAGGAACTAAATAGGATTTTGTTTAATTTGTTGACCTGGGATCTGCCTTGCTAAAGCATCTTCTCAGATCAATCTGTTACTTCTGTGGTCAGAAGGTTAAGATGGGTGTAGACTTCTTCTTCCAGGCTGATGACACCAGAATGAGAGGGCACAGCCTCAAGCTACGCTAGGGGAGGTTTAATCTTAATGTTAGGAAGCAGTTTTTCACAGAGAGAGTGATTGCACATTGGAATGGACTGCCCAGGGAGGTGGTGGAGTCACCGTCCCTGGAGGTGTTTAAGAGAAGACTGGATGAGGAGCTTAGTGACATGGTCTAGCTAGGGGGTGTAGGGTTGGATGATCCTGGGTCCCTTCCAGCTCGGAGTGGCCTGCTAGACTGTGAGGGAACTAGGTTTGTGTTACCACTCTGGGATGTGCTTTCGGTCTCTGTACGGATGTTAGATGGTGAATCGGACTAGATGATCCTTGTGGGTCCCTTCCAACTCATAATATTCTGTGTGTGATTCTGTGTGAGGGAGATGCGTTCCATGCCTTTACGCTGAACAGCCCATGTTCCTGCAGAGGGCGCTACAGTCAGCAGCCTGGCTGCCTTCCAGAAAAGTGGGGTGATGGACAGTTTAAATGAAACACTCATCTATGACGAACTTGATGGACTGTCACGTTTGTCCAAACTCCTGGAGGATATAGCTGCAGTCTCAGAGAGAGCTGGACGCTCTCATTTAGAGCCTTGTGCTTCACTTATTGCCCAGATGCCACTTCTATCATTTCACTCTTTGTTCTCTTTCATTTTTCAATCCAGAATAGGAATCACTGATGCATCAAGAGAGTGTCATTTTGCAGGGATTAAATGTTTAAATCTTCTTCGTTCTTGTCTACCCTGTGCCATCATTTTTATTCCAGAATACTGCTACTGACATATACCTATGCTTCTCTTGAGCAAAAGATACCAAATTTCCACCTAAATACTCAGTAGCTAGAGGAGATATGGAGTAATCTGCTATCCTGAGCCTTAACACTAAGTGCAATGGGTCATTTCGCCTGTTCCTGCCATTGCTGTGAATAATGTTGCAAGAAAAATCTCCACAAGAAACAATAAAACTGGAGGTTAAGAGTTGATAGTTTGAGGTCAGGAAGCAGCACTGCATTGTTTGACTGTTGAAAGATTTATAGAATGTATGAATTTTCATGAGGTAAGTAGTGGAAAGAGTATTTTTCCTGGTAATATCATATATATAACACATTTTGTGAGAGAATTAAACAGAGCAAGATCTCTACTGAAACTCTGAGATGGTACCACTGGACTGCATTTTCTTGAGTTTTTTCTTCCCTCATCAGAAAAACAGAAACACTCTGTTCACTGCTGATGTTTCCCTAGTTCTCCACTGTTTGAATGAATTTTTTTCACAATGTAGCCAGGTCATTAATCGTTGAATTATTTATTTTTCAACAGAGGACATTAAGACACAGTGTCCTCAGTTTTCTCTTGTGAAAGGCTCTTCACGAATAACTACTTTGAAAGTCAGTGCAGCACATAGATGAGATGCCATAGTTATGTTTAATTATTTAATTTAACTTTCATCCTCTTTTCTTGGCAAACTTAGCAATTTTAATGTGTACTTTTAAGGGACACTATGACAAACATAGTCTCTCTTTTTTCTCTGAAATAAGGTGCTGTTTTCCCTCATTTTGGAAATACTTTCTCTAGTTTCAGGAAGTGGAAAAGGATAGCTTCATATTTTGGAGGACTCAGACTGGGCTTAAATTTCATTATAGCTAATAACTGAATAATACTTGTTAGGAAAGATGCTGAGAAAATGAACTAAGAGGAAATTGTTATGAATGATGTGGCCAGAGTGAAAAAAACTGCTTTTCTAGCAGCTTATTTCAAAGATCAAATTGCTCTTCCCCCAGGACCTGAAATCTAAATCAGGTGCACAAATTCAGGTGACTTTTCATCGAACAATATGTAAGTTTAAATGGAGCAGGCAATGGATTCTGGGACAAATGTTATTTACTGTCATAATTTTAAATCTGAAGCAAAAATATATTTCAATTAGATCAGTTCACATTTCAGATAAATAGCAGATGTTGATGTTAGGAGAAACAATGTTGTCAAAATAAGAAGCTAGAAACTTAGTATTTTCTTTATAATTTTTTTTTTTTTTTAATCTATGGGGAACTGCTCTGGTATTTTTTTGCTAGATATATTCTTTTGTGTATGTTTGCATAGATGCATCATACAAATAACCAGTCCCTCAAATATCAGTCCTCATTCTCATCTTTTTAAATTTAATAGTTATAATATAATTGCATGAATTATTAGCTATCAGGTCACCATCCCTTTGTGAACAACCTTCTACCCTGTAGTCCTCAGTTTCATCCCTTCTCTCATTATTCCAGTCTAGAAGACCATCTAGTTCTTTCCTATCGTCCCTGAATTGTTAATGTTATTCTTTATTAGGTCTTATAAAAGTTTCATTATTATGGTCCTAGTTATTTTGACTTCAACAATGTTCTTTGGCTATTAAATTAATTTTGCTGAATAACTTTCATCTGAACCATCATTTCTCTAAATGTACTCCCCAGCCTGGCACACTGATTTCCAATGGGTTACAAAAGGGATCTTTTTCACACATGAGAAGCAATTATAGTTTCATTTTGTGTTCCATCAAAGTCTTTTCTACTAGAGCAGGAAAATTTGTAGGAAAAACTTTTAAACCTCCTTAACACTGAAGAGATCAGACATAAAATCAAGTTAGTCTCTTTCCTGTTTGAATAAATTTTCTACTGATTTTAATACACCACATTTTAAAAAAATTACATGGTCCTAGGAAAAATACTAGCATTCAGGCACTCATAGCTATGTCTCAAAATGGAAAATCAGAGACAGATTTATTCTATCATTTAATAAGTAAAAATAACAATTAAGAAACCAGAGCGGCACAACTACAAGCTGCGTAATATTTGAGAAATGTTAGAAGGCATCATGCTGCATAAACATTCCTCTTTTATATATAAAATATTACAGTATATCCTTGCTGCATTGTGACCCCTTCATTACGACCTCGCTGATTTGCGAGGAAAATATCTTGCAATTCAGTTTTGGGGATTTGCGATTGTTCTGGTTTGAATGTGGTTTTTTTTTCCCTCGGGCAGTGAATGGGTTAACAGCTTCTGCCTGGGCCTCTCGTGGAGATCAAGGCCAAACAGAGAGAGACACCTCTGTGAATAACATATTGGAGAAAGCAAAAAACTAGTAACAGAAAGTAGATGGCTGGACAAGAACATGTGTAAGAAACTGAAAGCTATGAAGGCACCATCAGGCTGACCAGAGAAGGGGTAGAAAGGTTTTTCCAGGCACGTCACTGCTATTCANGATCTCGTTAGTTAATAAATAAATCCTTTATATTCGTCACTTGTAGTTTGCCTTGTTTTTCCTGTGATAAGTTTTTTTCCCAGTTTTTTTCCTCCGGGAGAGGTTGTGTGTCAATCTCTGGCATTCAGCCAGGGTCAAACCACAACAGCGATGATCCCCGGCTGATGCATGCGCAGTGTCTCTGCTTCACCAAGGGGCGGCGCTGGTGCTCCCTGTGGGGAGGAAGTGGCCCAGTCCCCCGGGAAGGGTGCATGGTTTCTCCAGCTCGCCGTAGTGTTTAGAGCCCTGCAGCACCGTGCCCCGATCCCTGACCCAGTTCTGTGTGTCTCCGTGCCCAGTCCCTACAGTGGAAGGGTCACACCACAGTATGCCCCAGGCGGCCGCTAAGACCGAGCGCAAGAACTAGGCTGCTGAGGAGGAAGAGCTTTTTCACAGAGAGAGTGTCTTCTCAGTGGAATGGTCTGCCCAAGGAGGTGATGGAGTCACCATCCCTGGAGGTGTTTAAGAAAAGACTGGATGAGGAACTCAGTGATATGGCCTAGACAAAGGGATGATCATATAGACCATGGTGCCCATAGTTCCACGGTTGTGGGTTTGTTCCCTGGGTGGGCATTTGCTTGGGAGTTGGATTAGATGATCCTTGTGGGTCCCTGTGAACCAGAGCCCAGGGACACCTTTTCCCTGCCATGGAGGCAGTATGAGCACGCGCATTGGCAGCAGCCAGGTGGTGGCTGCAGAAGAGGCTGGGAAGGCACAGTGGCGAGATATGCCTACCTTGCAACTGCACCATGCTAGCAGCCCCGGCAGGATGGGACAACATGGGGCCAGGATAGTGTGGGGACAGCCACTGGGGACAGGGACTGAGGGAGGAGCAGAGCAAGGTTTGCGCTGCTGGCAGGACAGTGGGAGCATGTGCAGTCACAGCAGTCTGGCCACAGCTGCAGATGTGGAAGCGGCAGTGTGGCTGAAGAGAAGACCAGGAATTCTTAGGGGGGGGTCTCTGGAGGCAGAGATGGCACAGAAATGCTTCCCTTTCCTCCACTGTGCTGCGATAACCTGTGGTGAGGAGTTGAAAAGACTCCCCAGTGTTATATATATATATGTATATATATATGGCTTTTCTAGAAAGTAACAATTATATGGCACAGTTGGGAGTCATTTCACTACCTAAAAATTTAAATAAAGTAGCCTTTTGAATGCACAAATTTGTGCTTCAGTTTTATCAAAATGAGTTGAGTTGTTGGAAAGAACTATACAATGCTACTGGACCCCTTTTGGATTACAAAAAATTGTTTGCTTCCAGAAAATATAGTTAGAGGGAAATTATTTCCATTTTAAGTGAAATACCTTGAAAATTAATTAAAGAATAAATTTTGAATATTTATGTAAATCCTACTTGGGGGAGACAAACTAATCAAGACAGGGAAAAGGAGAATTGTACTTTTCTAATACATTACAAGAATCTATCTAGAGAAATTATTTATTACTTCAATGTTAGTTACAATAGTGGTCGTTTAAATGAGATTTTTTTCATATATTTCTTTGTGATTGATTGATTTTTGAGATTTTTTTTGTTCTTTTAATCCAGAGAGGATATCTTGCCATTTCTAGAGGCTGTAGAAAAAGAGAAAACAGAAAGAGGGAGACAAAAAATCTAGAACGAAGAGAAATCAAAGATAACTATTACTGTCCCAAATGCTGATGATTTCAATCTGAGAAAAATCATTGTGGGATAAATCTGTTCCATGAAATGTTCAAATATTTTCATTCCAAATAGGAAAAAAATTTAATAATTTAAACACCAAGTGATGTCTAATACCAGCTTTTCTGATTTTCAACAACTACCTGACACAAAGGAAATTGTGAAATTAATTCTTCTGATATCATTTTTTTCACATGTTAAAAGAGAGCAGGCTTCTGTTTTAGTGATAGAAAATTGCACCTTGATAAACAATAATATTGTTTCTCTGATATTCCACAGATAGGAAAGAGTTGCTTCTTAGGGCAAATACCAGGCTCTGACACTGATTAGTGTCAATAGATTTCAGCATCTGTAAATGTTGGCTCTGACTTCACCTTTATATGGGATTGTAAAAGTAATTATTAGATGGGCTGAAGTCACTGCAGTCTTTCCGAAATGACTACAAGTGTTTACAATTGGAAAACATTGGTCCTTAAATTATGAGATATAGAAACTTAGTTGCTCCAGTTATTTCTGTGGGTTTATACCATTTCTATGCTAAAAACTCCACTGAACTAGCCTGCAGAAGTAATACGTATAATTTGTCTTTACTACAATAAGGGTTTTGGCCAGAGGGCTCACGAG
>WEKX01010858.1:63519-97681 GCA_013390025.1 Pitta sordida | reverse complement strand
CACATACAATACATCTATCAATTTGCCCTAGCTGTGCCAGGTTAAGTTACATGATCCTATTTTTTAGACATAGATACATATTCACATAATAAAGTCTACATGTTACCTTTCCAGGTATGAAGCAACAGAGATTGGAATCCACATACTTCATGAAAGTCATATTTAAGAGAGAGAGTCTTGTTTCCACAGCAGCGAGGATGTCTGCATGGCGAGCTAAGGAATGATTCCTTCTTTCTGACTCCCGTCTAGAAGACAGACCATAAGGTGACACTGATTCAACAGGGAGTTAAAAATCAAACTGGAATATTGCTCAAGTTAATTTCACCCTTAGGTGAAAGGTTTGAAATTGTAACCACTAGCATTTGTCTTCACGGAAATAAGAGATACAGATCGAGAGTCAGCTAGTAAAAGCATATTTCATTTTTTGAGACAAAATTTGTTCTCTGAATAATTACTACACCTTATGTGATCCATAAGCTCTATATGTAATTTAGGGCTATTTAAGAACAAGTTTTCTGTACTAACTAGCAACAGACACTGAGTCAGTGTGAGTATTTTTATCCACTCCTATTCCTGTAGTCAGTACTTCAACGCAATTGCCAAAATATTAAATGTAATACATACATTAGGAGTGCTTGCTACAAAGTTTAGATTAAGATATAAGGTCCTTTGACACAGGATCTCCGTGGTAAGTAGCACTCAGTTTTTTCACTCTGACTGGGAAATCTGATAGGCCACAGTAGCAGCTGCACTTATTCACTGGGAAGAGGAAGAAATACGTACATTGCTTTAGTGAGAAACTAGCTCCCAGTGATGCTCACATGTCAAACCCTTTGTCCTTGCTCCTGTTTAATCTTTGTCACTGAAAAGCCTTGATTTTTTTTTAAGCAGAGTCTTAGATAACTCATCGGTGAAGGCATTTGGTTGTGAAAAGGAATGGCATTTACCCATTCCTAGGAGTCCCTGCCTGATTTGTCAGAAGAGTGGACTAACACAGAACCAACTCTTCCCTGCTTGAAATGTCAGGGACACTTTTCACACCATTATTCTGTAATTAAATCTTAGCTTCAATCTGCTTTTGGAAAAAAAATGAAATAAAACCATGTGACTCAAATTTTCACAACACATAAGCAGAATTAGCCAGCAAGAAATTCCTTTTCAATAATCTGCCTAAAAGAATCTAACACAATTAAATTTAATTACAGTTTTAACTGGTACATACCTTGGAAGTTGAGCTTTAACTTGCTTTTGACACAAGTTGTGGTATCTTTCCACTTTCAGAAATCCCTGGTTTAACATTCTCTGGCAAACCAAGTCCATTCGCTTACAAACCTGTATTTAAGTAAAGAGAAATCTTTAGGCTCAATTAAGGCCACAAGACACTTTTACAAGTATCTTATCCATACTTGCCAGGTAGTAAAAAATTATCTTATTGTTTTTTGCTCGATTTGAACAAGCAAAAACTGCAGATGAGATTAAGGCCTCACCATCTCTAATGATGATGACAACACTCCAAAAATGAGCAGCTATGTTCCACAAGGTCCACAAACTAATCTCCTGGTATTGCCTTATGAGACAGGAGGCTGGATGCCACCCATATATAAGCAGAAACAATTTCCCCAGGTTTTAACAGAAGTTGCAAATGCCTACATCTGGCTTTTAGCTCCATCTCCAGAGGGATTCTGGTAGATCAAGTTAATATTTTGTAGTTTCAAAAAAGAAGCCTTTAAAGCTGAGAAATCATGAGTTTTCTTCTAATGTTTATGGCTTATGTTTTTAAAGTCAACCACAATTAACTTTAAAAATGTATATAACACAACGCACATGAAACAAGATTCCTTGTTGTACAAAAAACTCTTTTTGTTTCCCCTCTAAAAGATTCCTTTATTTGCTGTGTTGGATATCAATAGTCTCATAGTGTTTTTTCCCCACAGATTTAGGAAGAAAAAACATTAACAACTGCAGAAAATATAATAAACTGCTAAAGTGAAACCTTCACAAAGTTACCAGTTATAGGACAAAGCCAACTCATACAAAAGTTTAAAGCAATTGCAATTCAGTTCTGCAGATGCAAGAGCTTAGGGAGCCAACTGTTCTCTCACATTCTTTTGGATTTGCTCTTTTTAGGCACTAAAGTGCACAACTCCCATTGTGACTCCATTTACCTATTAATTGACTTCATTTTTTTCTCAAATAAACACTCCTTTCCTCCACACACTACTCATAACTTGTAAGTCTACGCGAGTTCATACTTTGAGGAAGAAGATTCTCACTCCTCTGAGAAAAGCCTGCGATTACTTCTTGTTTATATAGAAGGCACTACACAAAGAAATTCTGCTTTCTGAGATTCTTCCTCCAGTCACAGCTAGTTTAAGTTCTGTGAGAACTGACCATTTTCAAACAGACCTGTTTTAACAGCCCATTAAGCAAATATGTACTGTGGATCTGTGTGTGCTCTATGGCATGTATTAGATCTTCCTTGTTAACCATCAAAGGAGAAGGATCAGACAGGCACACTACAAAGGTACAGTCTCAGCACACTCTGCCCCACATTCACTGATGCAGTTAAATCACCTCCTGTGCATAAGGAATAATGCTGGCCCTTCAGCTACAGCAAGGAGGAACTGTTTTTCCTGAGCTAGTGACTGTTTTAGGAGTGCACAGATCTGATGCCGGTTTTGAGTACAAGGCTTTACAGCCTTCTTCCAGTTCTAACGCTACCAAAGCCCTGACCTAGGAACTACTCGTACCTGTACTAAGGGTACGTCAGCTCTGCAGTCATTCAGCACAAGAGAAAAAAACCCTTGAGACATGACTGGCTACAGATTCGGAGGAAGCTGAGAGCGATTTTAACCACGAGCACACTGACATCTGGTGGCACAAAGGACCTTCCAGTCTGATAACAGACACTCCCACAGCCAAGACAGTCACAATGGGTAACATGAACAGCGATGGATTTTTCTTTTTAATGTTACTAATTTGTTTAGCTACACAGCATGAAGAATTATTTTACTCCAGTTTCTCGACATTACCTATATTTATGCCAATAACTGGTCTAGAACCCAAACACCAAATAGATAACAGGTATCACCAGAAACCAAAAGTGTTTGATTGCAACTTATTTTAACAACCCTCTCTTCATTCTCAGCTGGTTCACCATGTAAACCATATGGCACCTGTAGTTATAGGAACAATATACCTCTTCTAGATGCATGGTCATATGCCAAGTATCACAGAATCATAGAATTCACAAGGTTGGAAGAGACTTTGTGATCATCATTACACTTTCAAATGTCCGTATTACTCCAAGGCAGTTTGATACCGTATTTGCTATTCAATGGATCATAAGAAAGTAAAAAGTTAAATTTCCTCATAATTGTATTTTCAACTATTGGTGAATATTGTCTTATACAAGGTTACAAAGCTGAAAAAGCCTGAGGTTAGTCAAATGTCCAGTCCAACCAGTCCTTGTGTTCAAATTTAGAAACTTATTCTAACAAAAGTTAGACATTTATTCTAAGTCCATGTGAAAAGCAGAACAAGAGGTTGCTTCTTCACATGCTGACTTATATGCAATAACAGCTTTCTATGATTCTATGAACTAATTTTCCACTTCATTTGTAAACAAATTAAAAAAACACAATCTACTAGCTTCTGTTACCTCAAGCATGTCTTATTTCTGCCAAGCTTCATTACTAGAAAACCAATACCAAAACAGATACAAAATATCAAAAAGTATTTAGATTCACTATATGTTCTTCTTCTCAGAGGTAACACAGATACCACATTTCACAACATGCCTTTCTAGGGTAAAGTACATGCCAGAATATGGATGACTTCAGCAAGAAGCTTTAAAATAGAAATGCCTGTATACACAGACCAACTGAAACTGGGAATATTAAAGCCATGCTGTTCTAAGGCTATCACTATTTATTTGTGCCGTGCACAAAACTAACACAAGTTTGCTGCAGATTCTAAGTCACTTCTGATGTGCCAGAATCTGAGACAACCTTCTACTTGGAGTATTTGTGGAAGGAGGCTGTGGACTGTTTGGTTTTAATCACACTTGCTATAGTCATAACTGGAGTGGAAGCCCCCTTCCAAGCTCAGATATGTGACTGGAAAAGGAACTGGAATATAAGAATTTCATTATTAGCCCACTGAGGTAAAAATTTCAAAGCTTCTGTAAGTGACTAAAAATATCCCAGCAAAAGGAGCCTTCAAAAGCTGGAAGACAGCTAGTTTCCACATCAGCATGCACAATAGGCTGCAGCTTGTCCAGAACATTGTGGCTTCAGACAGAAGGACCTTTCGGGTTTCTGTGTTTCTCTTATGATGACTATCAAAGGAAGCAGATGAAGTAAATACTCAAAAGGGCTGAAAGCAAAATGCTTTTCCTTTCATTCACTTTATCTGAACAAGAGTTTGCGAACTCAACATTTATATAATTTCAGACAAGACTGCACTGTGAATACCTATTGTTTATAGTCTTTGTTATTTTAGATCTACTCTACTGCTTAACCAGTAGGCACTTCATTTATGCTTTCAAAAGCAGTAACACCAGGAAGAGCAGAAAGCATCATGCTCAGGAAAGCACGAGCTTTTTTCCACAATGAGAGGCCCACGATCTTGCCTTGCCTCATAGCAATCATCACAAGCAGGAAATGTTCTTTACCTCGTCCCTTGGTGACAGAAAAAGACTTCTGGGTCTTTACCCCTGAGATTATCCTCTATATAAACAATGCATGTTCCTGTCTCCATTTAAACCCATTCCCACCCAGCCAACTTCTTAGTCTGTCATCCTGTACACAGTCTAGATCCAACACCAGTTCAGCTGAATTTTTTTTCTTAATTATTTATGCATCAGTGAGCTAAGGCAATCCAAAGTAAGAAAGACATTATGACATCCTTTTGCTTCAATGCTGCCTTCCAGAGAATGCATCAGAATGATTGGTTTAGGGAATCCACAATTTGTGTCTACATGTATATGATTAAACCTTGTTTAGGACAACTGATGTCCTGGATCATATCTTCCTGCCTTCCTCAAGATGTTCTACTCCATGGAATGCCACATTCTAAGGGGTTAAAGAAATGGCTTTAGGGCACATTTTTGATTTGCATGAGACCTAAGCAATTTAATCCCTGTCATTCAACTAATGTCGTCCTGCAATGTGTCTTTAGCAGAATACTACTTATTTTAAGGTATGCTCACTCATCTTTGATACGCAACTCAAGTCAGTTCTCATAGAAATGAGACATTTACTGTTTGTGCAAGATAGATCTTAGAGCAGGAATATACAAGTTGTTCCCAAGGCTACTCATTGCATTTAAAAATCAGAAAGTAATGAAGTGCATGAATTTATGCCTACGCATTCTGTTTAAAAGGCTACCTTAACTCTGCCCAACAGCACCCGTAGTTATGTAAAACATCCAGTGTCTGCCTCCCAATGAACTGCCAAAAGAAGACCTTCAGTTCTGAACAGCCAGCTGAAAGACCCAGCTGGATCATGCTTATAGGGTCAAAGCAGAAGGGCTTTGATTCTGTACATTACTGCTGGCTAACAAAGACAAGGGTACTTTCTTTTCAGAAGAACACTCGTAACTAATGCTTCTGAGGCACTTAGGGGAACAGTAAGGAGTTTGATGGAGATTAATTTTCTTGGTTGTCACTGACTCAAAAACTAAAAAATAGGGAGAGACCAACTGAAGTCTCTTTCATTTTACACTCACTGTTGTCCTATGCATGTTTCAAGATTGATATTTATCCAGTCTGGTTTTGTGTATTTCTGAAACTTCTGAAAGGGGCAGCCATCTTCTGGAAAAACAAGGTTGGAGGTGCTACATAAGAAAGTATAAGAGCATTACATTTTACTTCCTACATTCCACAAAGAGCTAAACACCAGGTGTAGTCCTTACACCATCACCTTTCCTAGTCTCAACTTCAGTGCCAACACAGCATTGCTAATAAACATCAACTTGGTGCTACAGAAAGAAAAAGCCTTTTCTTGACTGGTGAGAGCTCCCATAGGTACTACCACTTATAAACAAGTGGGAAAGGTGCAGCCAAGGACTGTATCTGGCACTGCAACACAGACCATGAAACCTGAAAGGTTCAAACTGTAAGAATCACCCAAGATTCTTGGGGCTGTCCCGTGCAGGGTGGCAGCTGGACTTCAGTGATCCACCTGGATGCCTTCCAACTCAGGATATTCTACAGTTTTCAAAGTACTACATCTTTTTACAGAACAACTGCCTGCCCTCACAAAAGAAGCAGAAGTCTTCAGCGGACCAACAGCGTGGTCTACAAATGTTTAGGAACTGCTGTACTTTAGATTTTCTGCTTGAAGAGCTTTTGGTTTAAAGTTACAGTCAGGATGCAACATTTCAGGTTGTTGATCCAGGACAATCTCATTTTCTGTAGAAATATGTTTGAAATACTAGCCAATTAGGGCTAATCGAGTTCTTAAAATAGAAACAGTAGAGTACATGCACGTTCACTGAGGGTTACATAAGCTGTGCATTAATTCCCTCACTATTATTCCACTTACAACCTCACAAGAGATTCAGCTTATCATTACATGACATAGTTTACAGGCTCCTTCTGCAGGCAGTTAAATATTAATACACATTGATCTCACCACTGACAGCTGCACCGTTTTTTGGTCATTATCAAATTCAGAGGTAGAGCAAACACATNCGCCAGGGCCTCGGCGGACTCCGAGAGCGGGGCCGGGGAGAGCCGCGCCGAGCCCGGGGCGCCGCCTTCGCCCTCCGACACGAGCCGCTCCTCCGGCGCAGCCATCTTGCAGCCCGTTCTTCCTCCGCAGGGGAGCGCGGACGGCCCTTCTCTGACGTCTCTTCCGCAACAGTCACCGCGGCCCCGCCCGCCTTTCCATCGGGTTCGGGGAGCGCCTCCTGCGCTCCAGCCGCTTGGGCACCGCGACCTCTTCCACGGCTCGCTTCCACGGCAGCCAGCTTCAGAAGCGGTCGGCGACGGGGCGAGGAGAAATGGCCATAAATTAAAACACAAGAAGTTCCACCTCAACATGGGAAAGAATTTCTTCNTGGATGCCTTCCAACTCAGGATATTCTACAGTTTTCAAAGTACTACATCTTTTTACAGAACAACTGCCTGCCCTCACAAAAGAAGCAGAAGTCTTCAGCGGACCAACAGCGTGGTCTACAAATGTTTAGGAACTGCTGTACTTTAGATTTTCTGCTTGAAGAGCTTTTGGTTTAAAGTTACAGTCAGGATGCAACATTTCAGGTTGTTGATCCAGGACAATCTCATTTTCTGTAGAAATATGTTTGAAATACTAGCCAATTAGGGCTAATCGAGTTCTTAAAATAGAAACAGTAGAGTACATGCACGTTCACTGAGGGTTACATAAGCTGTGCATTAATTCCCTCACTATTATTCCACTTACAACCTCACAAGAGATTCAGCTTATCATTACATGACATAGTTTACAGGCTCCTTCTGCAGGCAGTTAAATATTAATACACATTGATCTCACCACTGACAGCTGCACCGTTTTTTGGTCATTATCAAATTCAGAGGTAGAGCAAACACATTTCGTTAGACCTACCATTACGACTGGAAAAAGCAGGCAGCCTTTTAAGCAAACAAGGGTTGGGGGTTTTTTACCCTGCGTTTATTTCTGACAGGGCAGGGTTCTGGGAGCAGCACGCTCATCATCTCCTACATTTCTTGGCTTAAGCTCTCTAAGCAAAAATAAACACACACGAGGCACAATAGAACACCCACCCCTAACAGTCACTACGAGAAATAAACCTCCAGCAGTCCAGGGCTTTCCCACAGAGGACAAAAGGAATGAAAGTAACAGACGGTAAAAGCCCTTTAGGAGGGCGTGCATGGAGGCGCATACCGAGACTGGAGAAGGGATAAAGCCCTGTCCTACCCTATCCTATCCCACCGCACCCCATCTCACCCAGCCCCCTGCCCGGCNACATGGGAAAGAATTTCTTCACACTGGGGGTGGCAGAGCGCTGGAACAGGCTGCGCAGGGAGATCGTGGAGTCTCCCTCTGTGGAGACATTCCAGACCCCCCTGGGTGCATTCCTGTGTCACCTGCTCCGGGTGACCCTGCCTTGGCAGGGGGGTTGGACTGGATGACCTCCAGAGGTCCTTTCCAACCCTAATTTTTTCGTGATTCCCGTGCTGGACCACACTCTCCATAAGGAGCCTTTCCCTAGTACCCATCCTGAACTTGCCCTGAGGTGGTTTTATGGTGTCCCATGGTGACACCATGTTCCCATGGTGTCCTGTGTCTGGAGAATGGAGAGATCAGCACTCCCCTCTGCATTCCCCCTCCTGAGGAAACTGTGAGAATGACCTCCCAAAACTCCACTGCTGCTGTCCCCCAGGAGTGTGGCCGTGCTCCCTCCACTCTGTGGGAACAGTGCTGACCCCACATGCCTCCCGGGAGAATGTGGGTGAACTACAGTGAGGCAGCTGCAAGGTGGAAAAATATCTCTGTAGCACCTAAATGAGGCATGACTTACTCCTTATTACAAATGTAATCCAGGCCCTTCTATTTTACCCATAAATCGGTGAACACCTACTTTTGTGTTTTGAGTCCAACGTGGCCTTACCCCTCCCTTTCAGGAGGAGCCCCAGCAGATGGAGTGGGCAAGGAGGGTGCAGTTCTGCTGCCAGCTTTTGGGGATCAGAGGTGGCTAGCAAAATCCTCAGCTGCCCAAAAAACACTGCTTGAGCGGGCGGAACACCCAGAATAAACCAAACTCTGCTCCTCTATCTGACCTTTATTCCTGTGTATTAGGGGGGTTTCTTAGGCTGAATTGCTGGGCTGGCAAAGGGATGGGACCAAGGGCTGTTTCTGCCTGATGCTTCTGTGCACACCATAGTTTCACAACTATTTCAGCCTCACGGAACTTGTGACAGCCATTGAAAAATATGGTGCCAGCCGTCTCTCTCTGCCTTCAGCTGCTGCTGGTTTGTTTCACATCAGCGGTGTTGGGGGGGTGTGTGTGATTGGGGAACTGGTGCTGCTGAAGACTGACCTGCCAAAGAAACTCACTGGATGACTGCCAAAATGACACTAGCCATGAAAAAAAGCCACAAAATGTTTGGGGAGAATGAGACCACTTGTAGTACCTGCGCCAAAGTAGTACAGCTTGAAATAATACAGGACTAAAGCATTAGCTGCCTGCTGCATCCCTGTACTTTTTTTTTCCCCCAGCAATGCTTCTCCTCTTTGAAGTTTTCTCTTAACCCATTTCTTTCATGTGCGACTCCTGCCTCTCCTCGGAAACCCATCTGCAACTGCTTTCTTAAAAAAACACAACTGGAAAAGAATTAACTTGGGAGCAGGGCAAATGCAACGATAAGCCTTTATGTGTGTCATCCAAATGGCACTCCAAAAATGTGCCCCGAAATTAATATTTCCTTTTTGGGAGCAGAACACTGTGTGCCTTGTACGGATCTGGAAGTGTTTTGCTCCCCGACCCCGCCCCTCAGCTCATCAGTGACGCTGTAAAATGATCCGTCTGTCTTGCAACAAGGGGTTTATTCTTGTGCGTGATTTTCAGACCTGATCTCCTTTCACATGCACAGTGAACGGTTTAAAACACCCTCAAGATATTTCTTTATGAACTTGTGACTTGGCACATGAAGTTTGCCCTGGCAGTCTATTAATGCTTTAAGAGCAAGAGTTTTTTTCACCCTACCTAAGCATATATGATTTAAGATTGTTTTAAGAATGCTTTTTTGTTTTGTCATATCATTTGAACAATTCAAATTTTTAAGTTACAGCTTTACGTCTAATAAATATAAGTTGTATGTCCTGTATGTTTATTATATCACCAAGTATAATAAATTGTTACAATGAACAATATGTATATACTTAATATTAACTAAAACTATATACATAGCATAATATTTAATAAGTCTACTTTAGTAAGTAGGCTAATTCTGCTGCCTCCATGATTCTGATTCATGTCCTTCCCCAGTGTATCCTGTGTCATTTTTCTGAGCATTCATCACTTTGTATTAATTTGCAAAAACACAGTACACACACACTTTCACAAAATGCCATCACAGACTCTCCAGTGGATGAATTTTTCAGTTATTTTGGGATACTGTGAAGCAGACAACTTGATAATACTTCCTGAAAGGGATGAAATCTTGTTATTTAGAGTCTATTGCATGTCATGTAACATGCAGCCATTTTGTCAATATTTTACAGGTCACGCAGGATTCATGCCTCATTCTCTTTGTTTGCGTTACCACACATTTAGATTTCTGCAATGCTTGTAAGACCTTAAAAATCTTGTATATTTTGCTCCAATCTTATTCAATTCTGGTCTGTTGAGGTCAACAGGGACTGTGAAACTTTAGTAACAGTGTGTCGAATATTTTGTACGGGTTTTGTGTGGAGGTCAACAACGCCAAGCACCATGATGAAGAGGAAGGAACCTGGCTCAAAGGCAAGTAAAGTTGTAACTCAAATCTGAGAAAGGAGAAGAAATTCAGAGAAGGGTAGAGAGTGAGAAGCAAGAGCTAACAAGCAAACATCTGGGAAGACAGGGATGGGGGACGAAATGTAGCAGCAGGGGTTAGGGGTGAGGGAAAGTGTGTAACGAGGTCAAGAAGTGTCATGGTAAGAAGGCATATTGGAGCAAAAAGGAGTAACGTGCCCAGAAACTGAGGGTAAGAGCAGAAGTTGTGTGGGAGGAGAACAGATTTGTTTTATTAAGTTACTGTAATCAATAGAGTAGAAAAGGCTGCTTCTCACTGGCAGCAGCAGTTTGCTCACTTTATGGATATTTGTGACATTTTTTGAAAGTCTGGTCTATTCACACAACTGTTTTTTTCATTCAGGTTACTCGACACTAAGGCAGAGTAAAGTCTCTCTTGCTTAAAGGTTTTTTACTGCGAGGCATTCAAAAAGAAATGGAAGAAAGGCACATTTCAATTTCCTTTTAGAATGTTCTTCAATGTAGGGAGGAGTGTAAATTTGAACAGATTAATCTTTTGTAGCTGAAATTTTTAATCCATTAATAGATAAACTAATAAATGTTTATTACATGTGAAATCAGCTTCAGATATTAATGTAATCCCAGTTTAATTAAATCAATATAAATATTTAACTGGATCCTTTGCAGTTTAATCAGTCTTGCATCCAGTAGTACTACATGTTGCGTAAAAGATGATTGAGAACTTGACTCTAAAATCTACATCTACTCTTCTTATTTTTGTAACACTGTACATTTTGTTTCTGATAGGAATCTTAAGCTGAAGCTGAGAGGAAGAATATGATGCCCCATGGGAGATGAGAGGTAGAAGCAAAAGGAAAACAGGCAGAAGACAGGTTGAAAGAATCACAGAATCACAGAATCAGTAAGGTTGGAAAAGACCATAGAGGCCATCAAGTCCAACCTATCACCTATTACCTAACCTAGCCAAACCTGTTACCTAACCTGTTGCCATCCTGCTACCAACACACCACCCTACCTATAACACACTACCCTAATATCTAGGTCATGTCACCAAGTACATCATCCAACCTTTTCTTAAAGACCTCTAGGGACGGTGACTCCACCACCTCCTTGGGCAGCCTGTTCCAGCGAGAGATCACTCTCTCTGTGAAAAAGTTCCTTCTAANTCAAGGTCCCTCTGCAGAGCCCTCCTACCTTCCATCAGATCGACATTTATCCCCAGCTTGGTGTCATCCGCAAACTTACTAATAATAGACTCCATCCCTTTGTCCAGATCATCAATAAAGATATTGAACAGGACAGGTCCCAACACTGAACCCTGAGGCACCCCACTAGTGACCGGCCTCCAACCGGACACAGCACCATTAACCACCACTCTCTGAGCTCTGTTATCCAACCAACTCCTGATCCAGTCCACTGTAAACCCATCCAAACCACAAGCCTCCAGCTTCACCAGAGAAAATACAACCTCCACAGATTTTTCTGAACTGAAGGCATGGGGACCAGACTGATCTTGAGATTTTGTAGGCCAGGCATATTGCACTGTCAAGCTTTCATTAAACAGATTTTTCTATTTTAAATTTACAGAAAACGTTTAACTAAAAGTATTTTCAAGTTCACCAGAAAGTTGAGGTTAGTAGACATGTAATAGTATATTAAATAGAGAAACTGCTGTACATGGGGGATAAAAAGGATAACGGTTCAGACAAGTACCCTCTCTATTTTCTAGGAGTAAAAATACCTTCCCTGAAAGATGACTGCAGAATCAGGTACTTCATAGCATGTTGTCTTGGTCAGGTTACACACCTACACATAGAGGTACTCGAAAGTAAGCTTGATGAAAAAGCTTATATAAGCAAAAATAATGTTTTGATTAATTAAAATTTAATTATGTTACTTTTGTTAATTCTCTGTATTATTCACTTGGAGGATGTTTGACAGCCCTAGGATAGAGGATCACTTTCCACTATTAAGAAGGGCTCAGTTTTGATATAAGTTCCAAGGAATTCCCTTGATTTTTATATTTTACCACATATTTACACTACGATACAGATAATTCAGTGAAGACATCAATAATGTTACTGTGGCTCATCAGTTCATTTCAGTGAAATATCACCGACATAACAAACTGCACTGATATTGTTGAAGTATAAGAAAAAGGCAGCTCCCAAAGCTTCCATTGTCACTTACAGACCAGGTACCCATGTCTGCCAGGGTTATCTAAAGCAGAGTTTGATTTGCTGAGGCACAGGACTGTAGCTTTCTTGGAGAAGGTGCAAAGAAAATAGAGGAATTACCCAGGAGAATATATTTACAAAGATATGATGTGCTCAGACATGCAGTCACTTTGCAAAAAAGAAATTATTCAATTATTATTGAAATAATTTTGTATTTTCTGAAATCCTTCTGGTTTCATTCTGTCCTGACTCCAGAGGGACTGCTAGCATGAGCTAAGTCTGGCCTCTTGGCAGATGAGCAACTGGGACTAGGCAACAGTAAAATGGCAGTGCTAATTTAACTCTCCACATTCCCTAAACATCCAGCTGGGATGAAGGTTCAGTGTCACTCTGTGGCCAATCAGTGTTCTAAAGCTTCTGGTAAGGAATGGGATTTTGATCACAGAATTCCTGTTTGCAACAGCTGAATGTATTTGTGCTTAATGAGGATATTTTTTAGTTCCTTCCCTGTTCTTCACTGACCAGCTTTCTAACGGGGCTGGATGAGTGGCTGCAGGCAGATCCAGCTTTCTCACGTTACTTAATTGCCTCCAACTGGCGTTTTGTTACTGAGGGTCTTCTCTCAGGATCTGTGCTGAGATAAATTGACAGGGATCCAGAGTATGTCTAGTGAATATAATTTAGTTATTGAGAAGAATGGCAGTTGTGTATGCTGCATACAAAACAGTAATTTGTGCCAGCCTACATTTTCTTTAATGACGCTGGGGGCTAATGGAAAGGGAAGTTTATTTCTCCTCTTTTCAAGACAGTGCAGACTTGCTTTAGCTGGCTGGTTGTTGAATTACCTCTGAGGGGAAAAAAAACCAACCCTACACAATTTAAATTACAGAGAAAAAATTTTGAGTGAGGGAATTAGAAGTTTCTTTCAGCAAGTAACTTAAGAAGTTGGAGAAGGTTTAGTTTACTGAAGTTAAATAATTTCAGGCTGATCTGGAATAAACAGGAAGATTTTGTTTACTTGGAGTGATGCTTGTGTACAGTGATATTAATGACACTTTCTGCTTTTATAGAATCATCCTTTGAAAGAATTTTTAAGTGAACTGCTTAAGAACTGAAGAGGTTCCAGCAAAATTGATGCAAATTTCTAGAGTATATTTCTGGTGGTGGTTTCTGGGTGCTGCTGGCTCTGTACAATTATTAGTTTACTCAGTAACATGGCTCAGTATGTACTTTGTGCAGTGGGTGCATGTAGGACTCTCACAACTTAGATATTGAGATTAGTTTACAGAGAATGCAAGTTATGCAAGAAATAATTTAAAACTAGCTTTAAATTTAACTTTAAATTTACAGAGTTCAAACCTCTATTGTCTTCTGTAGTTTCTTAGATGTGTTACCAGTTCATATATGAAGTGATGCAGGAAGTTTATATTCACTTTGTGTAGTATGCATTATGTGCTTTCACAAGGCAAGAGACTGGTTCTCATGCCTCTGAGTGAGGTAAATGTAACACGACTGTTCCTCGTGTTGGGAAAGTCTAGTTTTTGTTTGAGTTGTAGCACAGGAATGTGACAGAATACAATTATTTGTTTAGGTTTGAAATTGGTATCATTCCTGTGTGAATAAGGAAGTATACATCGCAGCCAAAACGGACTTTGTCTGACAACAAAATGTACTTTTCAACAATACAAAACCCATCCAAATAGGGGCCTGATGATGTTCTGCATTAAGTATGCACTGATATGATAAACTCCCTGAAGGGAATTACAGCTCATTTCAGTTGCCAGAACACAGATGTCCTAGAAAGAAGTAGCTTATCACCAGGAGGAATCTGTGTCTATGGTATCATTCCTCAGTGCCCAAGACAACCTTTACACTTAGAGAATTGCCACAACTTGTGGCAAAGCCACTGTGTCTTACTTTAAAATTTACAGCTGCTAAATGCTTCTTATGTACTGCTTTGAATGTGATGTAGACCAAAGGCTATTGCTTTGGAAGCACCCCTGGGATAATATGGGATGTCCTGGCTGATGTTGATAGCAGATTTCTTCAAAGAATTTGTAAATCTCACCTGCAGACTTTGGAACTTGGTCAAGCATGGAACAGTCCGCCCAGGGAAGTAATGGAATCGCTGTCTCTGCAAGCATTCAAAAAATGTGTGGATGTGGTGCTCAGGGATGTGATTTAGTGGTAGACCTGCAAGCCTTGGGTTAATGGTTGGATTGGATGGTATGTACCAGAGGCTGTTTTCCAGCCTGAATGATTCCATGAACTAGTGAACTGGTTTTTTTTTCCCCAGGTAGGAGACAGACTCAGTCATTGCTGCATGTTTTCCCCAAAACTGTTTCAGCTGTAAGGTCTAACAAGAACTAGAGTGCAGCTGGTGGATTAGCAGAACAGTATGAAGATGATGAATGTGTAAAACCATCAGTTTTCTTTTTAAAACTATTTTTTCCTCTTTGTGAGGAAGTTTGACAATGCAGACTAGTCAAGGCTTTTGCTTTGAATCACTGTCTGGGAAAACCTTATCTTGAGCTGAAGACTAGCTGTATAAATTAGGTGGCAAACATTCAACATTGCTGGAAAGAATCCAAACTTGTGAAGCTGCTGTGCCCCAGCTCAAAGAGTTTAGGTGAGCAATTCTCTTGGCAGGTTATTTTTTCTTTTCTTTCCCCTCCATAGCAATCTCAATTGCAAAGCTTTCCATTCTTTCTGGTCTCTTAAATTGTACCCCTCATGAATCAGAGCTCAGAAGTCTGACTTGGTGGAGTTTTAACAGTAGGTGGCAGCGAACAGCAAATCTAAACCACCTGCCCTCCTGCTCCACTTACACTGATGCTGTTCTGTTGGTTTCTGACAAAGCATCTCTGAAATTGCTGTCTTAGAAACAGTCTAAAAATCATATTAATTATCTTTTTTGCCAAAGAATTAAATGGGGCTTTTTTACAAACAACTGGCAGGTGCAGGTTTGTTGGTTGGGTTTGTTTTGGTTTTTTGAATTCTTACAAGTTATTGCAAAAGAGATGTTACCCGATAGCTCTCCTAATTGTGTCAGGACTGTAAAAGGCTACTTGACTGGTCTGGAGGCAATTTCAGACAGAGAACGTCTCTGGTAGGGCGCAGGATGAGAAGTTACTGTTACAATAGATAAAGCACCGAAGAAATTAACTGGAGCTTTTGAGTTGAGTAGTGTGTTGAAGGCATGAAATACAGCAGTGTCTTCCCAGCCTCCTCCCATGGATCCCACTGTATGGCAAGAAAAGATGATCCTCTTGATTACTACTGATTGTCATTACTTGTACTGTCTGTGAAATCTTTCTGCTACTACAGATCTGAACAAGTTTCTGTTGTTCAGATCAAGCAGATCCCTGATGGAAATAAGAATATTCTGTTACATTTTTGTTTAGTGGTTTGGTGGGATTTCTTTTCCTTTCGTTGGATACTTTTCAAGCCACTCCATGAGTATTAACTTGCCCTGAACCCTTGCTGTGACTGCTTCCAGGGAACTGCATACGGTCTTAGTCAACTGCAGTGTGCTCCGTTCAGGCTGCCAAAAGTAGTGGGAACCTGGGAAGAGGTGCAGAGCTTCAGCTGTGCCATTGGCTCTAGGTCCTGTGGATCTCATCTTTTTATGATCACTCTGTATATGCAAGACTGGAAACTGCTGCCCCTTGCCAAGTCTCCTGTGAGTGACCCAGATACCTCCAACTGTTGACACGCCAGAGGTTGAACCCGCGGTCAGAAACCCTCACATATTTCTGCCCACTGGGGGGGAACCACTGACTCCCTGCTCATAAACTCAAAAATCCTTCCTATAACAAATAACCCCTTGTGGGAAATTCATGTCATGCTTGTCTAGTGAAAGCATGTCTGAATTGCTGCAATGTGACTGAGATGGGCACAGGCAGTTTTGATCCCACTTCACCTGCAAACCTGGCGAGCACTGTCCCCTCTGCTGGAGAGGAGCTGGGATCTAAAGTGCCAGACCAGATGGCACCGAGAGCCTTCATCACAGCGTATGAGTCACAGAGCCTGGACAAAAACTGGAAATAAATAGGTGTACCCCTTGGAGCTTCATTTCCTTAGCAGGGATGGGGTTGTAGTTTTGTGTGGAAGATGTCAAAATTAGAACTTGAGCCAAAGAAGACTTCTTTGGCTTGGCCTGCAAGACCAGTGCAATAGCAAAATGTAGCTCTCACATGGATGCACACAACTGAAACATTGTTTCTAGTCAATTTTTCCCTAACCATTTCCAGTTTTATTTCACAGGTTTAGAAACTGATACTTTAATATTCTAACTATTATTATAAATTAATTGTGTCTATATTTATTATTTGTGTATGTATTAAGATCATACTCCTTATTTTATGCCTTGCTAACTAAATGCTTCTAAAAATTCAGCAGAGTTTTGCAGAATCGTTGGCTGGAGTGTGTCCAAAGAGAGGGCAATGAAGCCGGGGAAGGGTCTGCAGCACAACTACTGCGAGGAGCAGCTGAGGGAGCTGGGGGTGCTTAACCTCAAGAAAAGGATGGTCAGAGGGACCTTATCACTCTCTACAGTTACCTGAAAGAAGGTTGTAGGCAGGTGGGGGATCAGTCTTTTCTCCCAGGTAAGAAATGATAGGACAAGAAACAGTCCCCCCAAGTTGAACCAGGGGAGATTTAGATTGGATATTAGGAAAAATTTCTTCACTGAGTGGTCAGGCATTGGAACAGGCTGCCCAGGGAAGTGGAGTCGCCATTCCTGAAAATGTTCAGAAAATGCGTAGACGTGATGCTTGGGGATGTGAGACATGGCAGTGTTGTGTTAATGGCTGAAATCAATGATCTTAGAGGTCTTTTCCAACCTTAATGATTCTACAATTCGAAGAATTTAGATTCTCCATCACTAGGTACTTTGGCCTTGTGACATTTTTATCTTGGAAAATAAACCTAACCCCNAATTCGAAGAATTTAGATTCTCCATCACCAGGTACTTTGGCCTTGTGACCAATCCTACCAAATGGAAACTGGGTTTGCAAACCTTCTGTGGGTAGGTTGGCCCACGTGTGCGGCAGGTGGAGAAGCGAATAGGAATGGCCACAAACCGAGGCCACGTGAGAGAGCTGGAATTCACAGATGCGGGGTTTAGGAGCGCGGCAGGAGCAGCAGTGAGGGTCTGATGGGGGTTCAGGCTGGCGGCAGCCCCCGAGCCCACCGGGGCGCTGCTGGGATGCGGGCGGGAGTTGTCCGGCACGCGAAGGGTTACGGGGCGGGGCCGTGACGTCACGGCGTTGCCGGGAGACGCGGCGCTGTGTTCGCCAGCTGCCCAATGGGCGCCGCGGGAGGTGACGTCATGGCGGCGGCGGCGCCTCCTCATTGGCCGGCGGGGGCGAGGGGCGCGGGGAGGGAGGGACGGGAGGGACGGGAGGGATGCGGGGAGGGAGGGATGCGGGAGTGGTCCCGGTCCCGGTCCCGGGGTTGGGGCAGCCATGCACCGGGACACACGGCCGGGCTGGGCCGGGTTTTTGTCCCGTTCACACGCCCCCTCTCCCCGCAGTAGTGTTGTATTAAACAGTACTTGGTTATCGCCCAGGAGTTTCTGAGGGTTTATCAGTGCTCGCTAAAGTTTCTTTACCGCTTTAGAAAGAGAGATGTTTGTATACAAATACGGTCCGAGGTTTTTTCTTCCGTCATCTGGTAATTTCAAATCCTCTCCGCTGTTGTCCTTTCTAACTACCGCGAAGATTCATAGTCGGAAAAACCGATGGAGCTGATTTTCCAGCCGAGAGAGCCCTGTAACAATGACTGTGACCTGTAACCGGGAACATACTTTTATTCCATGTCTTTTCTGAGCTTTGGAGGTGATGGAGAGAAGTGCCTGAGTTTGAAATGGGCGTCCTGCACACTGGTCTAAGGAAGTGGAAGCTTTCTTTTCTCCCCTCTTAAGTGGGTGTAAAGGATTTGTGGGGATGTTTTTGGGACAGTCCCACCTCAATATGGGTCTCTCAAACTGTTTTGTCATCTCAGTGACGTCTGACTCGACCGCTGTAGCTCAACGCCAAGTCCAGTGAAAAATACCGAAAAATTAAACCGTGCCTTGGGCAGGGATTGCTCCGAGGAGCCCAAAGGAGATTAGCGGCAGGACCGTCCGTCTGAGGCAGCAGGGAAGTCAGGGAGTCGCAGGTCAGACTAGGAGAGGCTCTGNCCGCTCCGGGCGGCGGGGCCGGCACCGGCCGCCCCCATGCGGTTCGGCTCCAAGATGATGCCGGTGAGTCCCGGGGGCTCCGCGGGGCGCGGAAAGTTGGAGTGGGGCAGCGGGAGGGGAAATGGATCCTGCAGACGTGGAGGGGGGCGGGAGGTGACCCTCCTTCCCTCCGGCGTTCCCTGCCCTCCTCCCTCCGTCTGGCCCGAGCTCCGCGGCCGCGCAGGGATTTCCCCTCCCCCTCCCGGCTTTTTTTCCCCCGCAGCTTTTCCTTTTCTTCCTCTTCCACGCCGGGATGAACTTGCTAGACGGGCCCGCTGGAGCTGAGCCAGGGCAGGGGGGCCCTGATAGTGGAGGGTTCCCAGCGCCCGGGGGCTTTTCCCTTCGCCCGCTCCTGGGGATATGAGGCTTCCCCGCCGGGGCTGCTCGCTCCGCTCCCCGAGGGCTGAACGGGCACCGAGCCTCGATCCTGCTCGCTTGGGTTTTGTTGTTGAGTTTTTTAAATGATACGAAGTTCTTAAAGTTGGTTTGAGCCGCCTCTGCTGTTTCAGTGGGGTGGGGGTGTTTTTGTTTCGGAGTGCCTGACTCCCGGAGGAAGATGGTGTCCATGTTTATGGTTCGGAGTGACTGGGAGCTCTCGGGGCAGGGATTCCCGACGTCGGCCGGGAGAGTTTCGGGAGCTGTTGGCGGGGGTGTGTGTTAAACCTGTCCTGCTCTGCGAGGTGTCTCTGTTTTAATACTTCCGAAAGGCACGGGGAGCACCACTGCCTCTAAGAGTTTTGGCATTACTTTTAGATCTACATCACTTTTGTCAGCACAGCGGCTTTGCTTAGTTTCCAGCACAATATAGGTGAAGGTGGTGGCGTGCAATAGTTTCCTGTGGAAGTACCCCTGCCGCTAGGTACCTGGTTTTACCAGCAGNGTTGAGCCCCGCCCAGGGCGGGTGGCCCCCCCCCCGCCGTTCCGATCAGGGACACCCGGTGCTGTGTGTGCCCCTGCTCACCGCGGGGCCCCGAAACCGGCGCGGTGGGATGTGCAGGAGGAGGTGACCCGCGGGCACTCACATGTATCTCATATTGTCGCAACTCCCGCCCAGCCCCGGCCCCGGGGAGGTCGGAGCTCGGGGCCGGCACCCCCAGCGGCGCAGGAGGCGGGCCGGCNCCAGGGCAGGGGGGCCCTGATAGTGGAGGGTTCCCAGCGCCCGGGGGCTTTTCCCTTCGCCCGCTCCTGGGGATATGAGGCTTCCCCGCCGGGGCTGCTCGCTCCGCTCCCCGAGGGCGGAACGGGCACCGAGCCTCGATCCTGCTCGTTTGGGTTTTGTTGTTGAGTTTTTTAAATGATACGAAGTTCTTAAAGTTGGTTTGAGCCGCCTTTGCTGTTTCAGTGGGGTGGGGGTGTTTTTGTTTCGGAGTGCCTGACTCCCGGAGGAAGATGGTGTCCATGTTGTTTATGGTTCGGAGTGACTGGGAGCTCTCGGGGCAGGGATTCCCGACGTCGGCCGGGAGAGTTTCGGGAGCTGTTGGCGGGGGTGTGTGTTAAACCTGTCCTGCTCTGCGAGGTGTCTCTGTTTTAATACTTCCGAAAGGCACGGGGAGCACCACTGCCTCTAAGAGTTTTGGCATTACTTTTAGATCTACATCACTTTTGTCAGCACAGCGGCTTTGCTTAGTTTCCAGCACAATATAGGTGAAGGTGGTGGCGTGCAATAGTTTCCTGTGGAAGTACACCTGCCGCTAGGTACCTGGTTTTACCAGCAGGGATGCCTCATGAAGTCTTCATTCTGTTGTTCTGAGAAACTGGAATATGTAGTGAAAATCCGACAAGCTTAATACACCTGTTTAGTCCTAGCTGAGGGCGCTTTGAAGAGTTCTTTGTGCCATCCTCCCGCGGGCGATACGGCCTGTCTTACCGAGCTCCATACCGAGGAGCTTTGCCCGCATAGGTAGTTCTTTCAACAGCGCTCCTCTACTAAAGGTTATTTCCAGTTTAACTCTTCAGGAACTCAGTGAATCAGACGAGGTAGAAACTGTATTGAAAGGTGAAACTGGGAATCCAAGCTGAAAGGATGTGGGTGTTTCTGGGAAGCTTGTTGTGCTAGAGGTATGAGGTTCTTCCCCTGCAATTAGGAGGAAATAATGAGCGATAATTTGATCTCGCAAAACACTAGAGAAGGCTGGGTGACTATTGCTGTAGCTAATGAGAGAGGAACGGACAGAATGTGAGCCCGACGACTGATTAAACAGCTAATATGTTGTGCAACAATGGTGCTGTCTGCCTATGAAAACTTAAAAAAACAAGCAGTAAATATAATAAGGTGTTAATTCGATCCCCGTCAAAACTGAGCTACGTAAGTGCCCTCATGTAACAGTGACATCTCCAAGAGATGCTGCTGCTGGTGAGTTCCTTGTCACTGAGTTGAAATAAAGGAGAAAACGAGATCAGTCTTACCCCATCAGCCTTTGCAGGTGACAAGTTCGAGAGCGTGCATCGCCCTGGTGGCTCAGACTTCTTTTTGGCTCATTACTCAACTCATTAGGGATTCTGGTTTTAAACACATAAATAAAGGGATGAATACAGCATTCTCACACTGTATTTACTTTGAATAATGAAAGATTTGTGAAGGTTGAAAGTAGCTTAAGGAATTAAAAATGTCAGTATTTTGAGTATTTGAACTTTATTTCAGCTCCCTGCTCCCCCCCCAACAATGACAAAAATCGAAACAACCCCCCCCAACAACAGCCCCAAACAAGCAAACAAGAAATGATACTTTTTTTATATGTAGTTTGCAGGGGGTTAAGATTTCCAAAAGTGCAAAAACGTGTTACAGAAGTGCTTTGATCCATTGCCTGAGGGACACATAAACAGCCCCTTGCCACTTTGAAAGCATTTTAGAGCAAATATGCTTTTATGAATGTGAATATGCAAGTGTAGAATATGTGGTGTCCAAAGTAGTTTTTATTATTTATCTTTTTTGTAAGTGTTTCTGCATATTTCCTCGTCTTTTAGTTAATAATAATAAAACCTCATTTCTTTTTTGAGGAAGAAATTAAGAGAGCTGGACATGAGTTCTCTTTTATTTATGGGGTAATGAGGTGTTTGTGGACTTGAGTATCTTTATCTGCATTGTTTGAATAAGTAGTAGGCTTGTCCTAAGCTGTATAGAATATGTTTTGTTTCTTAAGATATCTCTTTCTTTTCCCAACCCTCCAAGTAAAATCGACTCTATAGGACTTTTAACTCTCAGCTCCAGGTCCATCTCCTGTGTTCCAGAAGATTGTTGTGGGCAAGGGATTAAACAACATTTTGTGAACCCACGTGGGGAATACAGGAACATGAGCCCAGCCAGGAATTCACCTCTGAGCAGCTGCCAGTGAAAAGCTGGGAAACTGCTTTTGCAGCATAACCGGTCGTGCTCTTGGGTGACTACCCTGAAATGGGAATGCTTTCCTTGTGGTAGTGACAGATAGGAGCTAAACTGCTGCTGTAACATATGTCAGGACAGTGGTTGAAAGTCTGTGTAGCTCTGTTGAAGGTAATGATAGAGTTAATGCTGGCAAGCTGTGTGGAGTTGGCTCACCTTTCATCTGTGAAGGCTTGTGGGAGTGTGACTGGTACTGTTAAGTAGTGAAAAAGAGCTGGAAACACTTTCAAAAATAGCATATTTTTCTGCAGCATAATTGGTCTCTCTCCCTCACTTTGCATTATTACCCAAAAACGAGCATGTATTGGGAAATAATTTGCGTCATTATGTGTGCTGGATAAATGTTGTGGGGTTTTTTTGGGTTTTTTTGTTTTGTTTTTTGTCAGATAGTGGGAGGTAAAACAGAATGAGCTACCTTTTAATGCCGAGAGAAGTTTCTGGATCAAACCCTGTTGATCTAGATAAGGGCACATTTTGCAATTTGAATTATGTGCAGGAGTTCCTGGGGCCCTCCTTGAGATCAGGGTGGATCCAGACATGCAGCTGTATTGTTAAGGACTAACTTGGCAAACTGGAGAGCACTTAAATTCCTTAATAAGTTTTGCCTTCTATCACCAGAAATGGCTGAAATTTCTGAATCTGAAGATTCCTGATAACTTGATTAGGAAAGAACACATGGTTGAGCTGCATTTTTAAGTGTGGCACTGCAACTTTGATACCACAAGGAGTTACACTTGCCTCTTAAGGTCTATTGAGCATCTTGTCACGGTTTCTGTGTCTGGTGAGCATTGCACTTAAAGTACATTTCATTGCAGAATGCCGAATACTTTGCGGGTATGTGATTTGTTTACCTTTTAAAAAGTCCCTACAGTTCAAGTTAGTTTGCTTGTTCCTTTAGGCATGTAATTTGTACTGCCATATGGATTCTGAATTACTCAAATTGTGTAGTAGTAGCCTGTCTTCTGCAAATTTCTTAGGAAACACTTTTCTGGCAGTTTAATTTCTGCTAAAGTTCTTTAGTTAATCTCTTGTGTACTTTGTAAGATGAGGAGCGGCAAGTTTATAAACAAACCGACCCCTGGTGTCGAGTTTGTTGTGATAACAATAGGTGGACTGTAGGATCTCAACCCTGTTTCCTGTGGTCTTTCAATTACTTGAGCTCTGATCGAAAACAGTGTTAATGTCCCCTTTCATGGATTTCAGTTCATGAATGGCATTTCAGATTGTGAGCCCTTCCGAGAATATGCCTCCTACGTGCATCTGATTGGGGGATTTTGTTTATTCTGTGTTCTTTTAACTGACTTTCCACTTAATTCTAGTAATGTAAAAGTTTTAATTTTGTGTTCAGTATTTTGTCTGGAATGCTGAATAAAGCTTAGGTGATTGTTTTGCTGAGCTTAGCTCTAACCTTATCAAACCTCTTGCGCTTCTCTTACAGATGCCATGATGCTCAGTTGTGAACACTGCCTTGAGGTTCTCCGAGTGCTCTTTTTCTCTTTCCCCTCCCCTCTCTTCATGTTGTTACAACAAGATCTTTTTTTCACCTTTTTTTTTTCCTGTGCAGTTAATAATTGTTCCAGGGATAGTTTTAGATGCATTTAATTTCTCATCTGACTTAATTAGATATCTTGGCCCTTCATCTGCAATTTGCATTGTATAATGCAACAGTATGTCAAATATCTTTGTTTCTTTGTCTGGCTTTTATCAGAAATGGGGGAAGTGCAATATTACAAATTCACACCAGATCAAGCTGTGGAGGCCATGGGAATAGCTAATTATGTCTCCTGATCTATTCAACAGTTCAGGGTGTGAGTGCCTTGCATTCACAGTTTCAAGGGCTAGTATGCAAGTCATGAGGTTTGGGATGGGTGGATAATTCAGAGTTTTTTCCCCTTCCTAGTGTTGTCAGATGGGATCTCAGGTTTATTAGTGGTCAGGTCTGCTTTGTGGGATTAATTTACGTGCGAGTCAGTTGGACTTTAACCGAGGCAGATACAAAGATTATTTCATCAGAATAAACTAGCAGAGTGGCCATGTGCCTGGCATTCCTTTCAAATTATTGATTTAGAGACAGTCTTGAAAGTGCTGCATTTGTCTAGCCTCTGTCCTTGTTAGCCGTCTGCCTTGGGGACTCTCCTTTCTTTCCCACTGTGTATGTTATTGAGCTTGTTTAATTATGGGCAGAGTCGTGCCTTGCTGCCATACAGCTTCTCTGAAGCAGGAGTCGGATAACCCCGAGGAAACTGACTCAAGATGCCTCCTGTGGATTAGTGGCACGGCTGGAACCTCCAGGTCCTTTTAATCTGTGGGTTTTCACTGTCCTCTGAAGTGTAAAAACTTACTCAGTGCTCTGGAAACTGGAGGATGCCCCTATTCATGAGGTAACGAGCAGATAAAACTGTTCTCTTTGCTCACAGTTTTACTATCTTCAGGCCTGGTTTCTCTCAGCTTAGTCACTTGTGAGTCAGGCAAAGTCTTTTTGATCTTCAGTTTCCAGACAGTTGGATGATACTGTGTATAAAGGTCACTAGAAATCCTGGACATCCTGTGAAGTATACTTAATTATCTTAGTCACGGCTGCTCAAGTGTTTTAGAGGTTTCAGACTTTTCAGATCTTTCTGTTCTCTTCCACAGAAATGTTTAAAACATTAGGCAACTTGCTGTAGTTTAGGATAAATGTTCGTTGGGGACAGAACACTAACTGTGACTCTGACGTGTTAAAGGGCAAAAACTAGTCTTCCGCTTTCGCTGTTTGTGTTTTGTTAATCATTAATGTTCAGGATTTTGCTGCCGGTGTTTAGAGTTAGTCATGCATGTGTTCTTGTCCGTTGTTTCACCATAGCATGGTATTATGTGCATGTTGAACTCGATGGTGTCTAAGGATGAACCTTTTGAGTTTTGATGCTTTGATGTTAATACCAAGGATTTTTTAACTGAGCTGGTTACCTTGTTTCTGTACCAATTTCTTCTGTGCTACCGTGGTGCTCCCATATAATGTGGTATGGTCCCTTGCTAAATGGCTGTGTGTAGTGCCCTAGCTCTTATCTAGCTGTTATTGGTGTATATTTTAAAAAGGAAAATTAGGGAAAAACTCCCGGTTTTTTCCTGTTTTTTTAAAAATCCTATTCTTACATCTTTATTTCATCCTTTTGCAAAGTAAAGTATAAATACTTTAAAATCAAGCGTGTACTGCAGTTATCCCTCAATGCTGTGTGATTCTCTTGATTATAAAACTGCTTCTTAAAAGCCTTTATCTGCAGTGTACCCAAAGTCATGCAAAAATGTGCATGCATCTACATGGAATTGACTGAAAGCTGACTTGAAAGCTCCTGACATTGATTTGTTCAATATCAAACGTTTGGTCTGTAAAAATCTGACTGCTATGGATTATAACGTTTAATAAAGTGAGTGAAGCTGCAGGGAGCTCAAGCCCCTGTTAAAGGTCACGTGCTGAGTTTAGCCTGGGATTTGGGAGACCCATAGAGTCAAACCAACTGGTACACTGTGGTGCAGCTGGAATACAAGTCTGTTGTATCCAGTATTGTTTGTAAATGATCTTAAACTAACTGCATTGTCTGCACCCCTACTTCCACAGGGTTAATTACAAGTGGGGAGAGAGCCTTGGTGGTAGTTCATCGTGTTCCATGTTTGAGAATAGTCCTCAAAAGAGGTGCTTGTGCATAAATCCTTTACATGTGTGTGAAGTCAGTGTTCACATTTAATTGCTTGAGGCATATCTTGGATGTAAGAAGCAGTATGTGGGGTTTACTTCAGGGGCTTTTTTTTTGTTGAATAAGTTAGGAGATTTTCCTTGCCTTTTGATACTTTTATTTTGTGAGGCTTAACTGCTTAAGGAATAATTTAAATCTACATTAGTTTATAGTTTTCCACTATTGCATTAAGGGTGTTAAATCTCATTGTTTCTTTAAATTGAAAGCTGAGGAAGAGTCTCTGGAATTGTGTATTTTTCTTACCTTCATTTTCCTTCTGTCATTTAGAAGAGGAAAATCCAATTTTTTTTTCTCATTCAGTGGGTTCTTTTATTGGTGTTTTAATGTAATTTTTATCCCTATTGAGCTCTGTTCTGCACCAAACCATCAATGTGCTCAGTAACTCCAGTGTAGCAGCAACTTGAGTGTGTGAACAAGGAGCTGGAAGACTGCACATAAGCTGTGGTGCAGAGTATCCCTCTTGCATTCTCCAAGTGTGGAGGCTTGATCTTCTGCAAGGTGGTTGTCCCCTTCGTGGGTTTCAGTAGCCAAAAGACCCTTTAGCAACACACAGGGATCTCTATCTCTATTCACTAGTTTTGCTGGCCAAAATTGAAGTTGTGCAAATTGTCTGGACTGGCAAGTCACGTAGAAATCTACAGGAAGGCTTTTACTCCCTGTAGCTGGGTCTCTTATTCAGCTGTTTCTGTCATACGTGTATACAGTTATAACTTGCTAATTTGCTTGCCACTTAAGAATGGTGGCCTGTCTAGTGTGCTTTTTCCTTTTTCTAAGTGTGTGCAAAGACCTTTTTGTACCCTGCTCTCCATCCCGTATAAATGTATACTGCCCTGAATGCAGAATCTTGCCCAAATCAGTTTATAAGCCATGCAGAGCAGTGATTGATGGCTCCTGCCAGACTTATTCAGGAAAGTGAAACCCATTCTTGCCATCTTTGGGCATCCCAGTGCAGGGTAGACCCTCTAAAGAATGGTATTCCTAGAATTTGTTAGAGCTTCTCCAATGTCAGCTGTAGTAAAACTGTGTGTGTGTCTCAGCATAGTCAAGTGTTCAGGAAAAGCTGACATAGGGAATGACTGAATTCTGACTGTAACGGAGGGAGGGAGGTGTTGGTGAGTTGTGAAAGACAGAGTGTGTAGGGACCAGGCAAAACGCTCCACATCTCCTTGGAGAGTGCCACAAAGCTCCTCTGAAATACCGCAAGTGACAAAGCAGCTCAGCCATGGGTCATGCACGAGCTGTGTTTCTGAAGAGCGTTGCGTGCTTGTCATGCTGCCCCGTAGCCTCTTTCAGCCTTCTGAGAACATGATTTACTGCAAGTAAAGGTTTGCACAGGGAAGCTGTGGAAACAGCACTCCGTGCTTCTTGCCTGCTCTGCATTGTTATTCCTCTGCTATTGTGTGTGAGTCTTACCCACGAGGCCCTTCTGCAGAGTGGTTTACCTGTATTGCACGAAACCCATTGTTATTTAGAGTGTTTATTCTTGCAAATAGTATTTGATGATGTTGGATTGAAGTTTTCTACCTTCAGGGAAGCTGAATGAGCAGTCAAATAGTGACAGGCTGAGAGGTACAATTTCTGAAGTTCTTGGGACAAGAGGAGCTTGGCATAATGATAAATGTGATTTGATTAAACTCTGTTTAATTAATTTAAAATAGGTGTGATGTCACCTAAGCAATCACCATTTCATACAAGGCAGTCTGCAGAGCTCACTGTGTGTGACTTTGGTGGCAACATGTAAAGCCAAAAGTCACCCAACAAGCCTGCTGCTGAACTGCTCTGCCTTTCCTTCTCGTCTGGTGTGTCTGTGTAGAGCCTGGTATTGACTAGAAAGAGCTCTGGGGAATGAGCGGCACTTAAATAAAACCTGTCAGACAGTGATCAACTCTACAATCTGCCACCCTTCTGCAGCTTCTGTTATAGTAGCTGAATGTTTTCTGTGTAAAGTTAAAGCATGTAGAGCTCCACATTACAGGAGCGAAGGTTAGATCAAGTGTGATGCTTGGGCTAGTGGGCTGATTGAATGGGCAAGATTTCCCCTTCCCGGTTCTGTCGTTTTACATATCCTGTGATAATGTGACCAGCTTAAGACCATCTGGCCATCCATTACTTCTAGTGTTGGAATAGCCGCACTGATGCCTTTTAACTTGCAAAATAATGAGAAAGATTGGTCTGGTTTGAGACACAAGCCTGATGTGTCCTCTGTGCCAGCTGAACATGTGCTGCTTTGGTTACTAATGGCTTCCTGTGTGTTTGCAGCCCTGAAGTGGAAGGACAAACTCCCTTTATGGCTTGAATAATAACATCAGCTGACGTAAAATAGATATTATGACCAAGCATAGGCATTTCGTCCTGGTCATCTTTGGCACGGCTGGTGACCTGTGTTGGTTGCCTGCAAATGCCGTGTGTCCTGGCAGTCATCTGGATCTGACGAGTGAAGGTCATTGTTCAGGGTGCCCTTCCATTGCAACAGGAGTGTGTACCCACCCACAGCTGGTGGCGAGTTGGAAAGGGCTGTCCTTCTGCAAAGGTGTGGTGTGATATTACACCTAATTAGTTTAATAGTAGGATGCCACTCAAATGGATGGTCCTTGGGTTTCCATCCACACCCAAAGCCATGTGTCTTTTGTAGCTTCCCCTTGAAAACTTAGTAAGGAGTTGAGTGACAGTTGTTTGGGAGGAAATGCTACCTGCACTAAAAGGCAAGAAGCAACTACGACTTACACAGTGGAAGTGATTTGGCTCTGTGGCTGCATAATCAGACACAGCAAGGGTGGATGTGGGAAGACCATGGTGTGCTCCTCTCAGCTCACCATTTGGGTTGGCTGAGCTGTAGCAGTCAAATGGCAGCTTACGCTTTCTTTAACCTCTGTATCATCTTGGGAGCTGGGAACAGGGGGACATTTCACCACCATCTCTCACTGCAAGGCTGAACTACCACATATGTTTAATTTATTCTGGTGAGGCTGAAAAGCTCATGTAACAGGAAGAACCTCTGCGTCCTATCTGCAAATATATAGGAAGTCAGACCTAACTTTGCAGGCAGTAAAGCATGCACACCGCTGTGTTATGTGGTCTGAAATTCCTGGTTTGCATTGGTTTGGTTTTTACTCATCCTGAAGGTGGATGGCCTGAATAGCATGTTCTGGGCTCACAGCATAAAGGGGATGCCAGCCTGTAGCATGTTAAAATGCCTCTGAATTTCATGTTGTAGTAACACACTCCAGGATACCAGATAGGTCAGGCTGTATCACAGAACAGCCGAAACAGTGTGTCCTGCGTCTTTTCCCACACTGGAATTACCTGTGTGTTAAACAAGTGTCATTATTTCAGCTGCCAGAAGTGGTGTGTCCTCTGACCTACCTATGCATGTCACGAGTGGTGTGGTGTGGTCATAGATCTCTCTCATGGAGGTAGGAGACAGATTTTGGCAGCTGTTTTCCTGGAGGAGTGACTAACATAATGTGTTTGGCACTGAGCTCTATGAAGTTACTGGATTTGGAGTAAATGGGTGTTCTACGCTTCTTTTTTTACTGACTCACTACATGATTTGTTTTGTGTTGCTATAATATCACAAACCTTCTGCTCTCTTGTTCTAGTTTTTTAAAACTATTTTAGATAAACCTTGACTCACCAAAAAAAAAAAAAGCTCCTTTGTGCTTCAGTACCCTGCTCCCGTGTGGGCACTCCCACCAGCACAGGGTTAAATAGAAGGTAATAAATTTGCTTGATGTATGGATAGGCACTTGTCTGATAAATGTGGATTTGCCTTGTGTGTTCCGGTGGGCTGAGTTTGGAGTGCTTCCTGGTGTGAATGCTGATCATGTCTTTATTGGTGGGATTATTATGTGTTGGCTGGAAAAGCAGAAAATGAGTATTTTTAAACTCAGGAAGAGTTGGTGTTTTAGGCAGTGGGCGGTGTGGTATGGGTGGTACAAGTGCCAGATCACTGTGATAGGCTGTGTTGCGTGGGTTGTGTTAAATACGCTTTCATCCCTGACGCGGATCTATTTTTGCTTTTTTCCCGTGAAGGATCTTGTCTCGTACAAAATCTTTTTTTATTAGTAGGAAAAACACTAGGCTTTTTTTGCCGCTATGAGAATGTACATGTGTTTTAAGGAACTGTTTTAAGAGGTGTGATTCTCACGAGTTCCCAGCAGGGCATGCTTTGTGTGGCCCTTTATTGGCCTCTGGCTGTCTGGGAGGTCTACTTATGCTCATTCCCAATGGGAGGGATGCAAAGCTCCAGAGCAGCAAGAGCAGCCTAGGTTTTTTTGTTTGTTTGTTTGTTTGTTTTCCTTTCTTTAGTTATTGTTTGGGGTTTTTTTTTGGTACAAAAACTGCCTCTGGGTTTGACGCAAGTACAGAAAATTGAGATGATTCAGGCTTAAGCCTGAGTTCATAACCCGACTCATATGCTGGGATGTTGCCTTGGCTTTAGGCTCTTCCTAGACACAACAGCATGTTGTGATACTGAAGAATGGGAGGAGGAGCAACTGTAACTCCCTGTGGTTGTGTTGTACGAGTTGGACTGTTTTACTTTTCCACACCAAAGTATCTATTACATGGTATTGTTTTTTATCTGCCTGAAAATATTAATTTCTTTCTCCTTGTGTACCAAGTGTGTGTAACTTGGTGCAGATCACAGAAGATGAGACAGAGTCTGCCTCAAGGGGGAAGCCTTCAAAGATCCAATTCTACTTTGCTCCTCCCCCTCCCAGAGTCAGCAAGCTCCAAGTAGGGCACCAACAGTACAAGCCCAAACACCGTGTGTAGGCTTGCTTTTCTGACAATCAACTTGCAGGAGGTTTTGGTGAAGTGTACAGTGGTGTAAAACTAGTGTCTGTGAGGAGCTGCAGGAAAGGATTTGAGGAGAAAGGGAAAGTATTTTGGGATAGGAGGGACTATGTTGTAGGAAAGGCAATTCACAGATGGCAGTGATAAAGAGTCTGTGAACATAGTACTATGTGGTATAATATGAAGAATATATTCAGGGTTTGTTTACTCTGAATTCCTGCAGTTGTTTAACTATATTGGTGCAAATCCAAGCGTGGATTCAGGTCTGAGCAGAATGAGCTATACGTGATGCGTTGGCAAATGTGGGTGCTCAGTAAAAGACTGTGGTTTCCTACATATGTTACTGAAACCAACTTAGTTTATATCTCTTACAGGCTGGTTTGTTTGGTATCTTCTGGATAATTTTTTTTTCTTCTAGATGCTGATGTTGCAATGGGTACTTGCAGTGCAAAAGTATAGGTGACTTCAAAAGCTGCATTTGTTCGAGGCATTCTTAGCATCTGCTGTAGGTGGTATGTCAGCCAAGGAGCAGGGAGTTATGTTGCTCCTGTGCTTAGTGTTCATCCTAAATGAGCTTCCTTTGCACTGACCTTTCTGGTGTCTGGATTATGGGAGGACTTCTGCTTTCTCGTGTATGAAAATGCCTGAAGAAAAACGTCAAGTTGGGAAAGTGCAATTTGCGTTCAAAGTAAGTCTTTGTTGGGAAAGCTCTTTTAAATCCTCGTGCATAATAAATCTACTGAAAGAGGGGAGACATAGGTCAGGAATCTTGTATTTACCAGTCCTGAGCTATACCTGATCAATTACACAAAATCCAAATGGCTAAACTGAGATAATGATGATTTTCTACAAGGTTTTGCAGGAAGATTGTGATTGCACCTTCCTCATTAGTAAGTCTGAACTGAAGCACTGAGCTGTCTTTGAGGTTGCAGTCCATGAAGTAGGAGGATTGCAAACCTACATCCATTAATTTCAGACAGTAACAATACTTGCCTAGAACTCAGGCTGTTTTCCTTGCAGCTCATCAGATTCCCTTAATGATGATTCAGATGCATGCCTGATAGTGAGATGTAATGTGGCATTTGTGCTGTAGTGTTCTCCCAGTTTAGCTAGTGTATACCAAAAGCAGATGGCTTTGATTCTGTTCTCTCTACATTAAGGGTAAGAGGGAGGGGAAATAAAGGGAAGGGAAGAGCAAAGCTTCCTTTTTGCCGTTTCAACTCATTTTCCCCATCCCCCCTGCAAAGTGCACGTGGATGGATGTAGTACTTTAACTCCTGGAAAAAACCATCATTTTTACCAAACATAAAATACAAATGCACAATAAACTTATCTTTAAAATAATCTGTACAAGCAAAAACTACCCTGCCATTGAGAGTAAAGGCTCAGTCTTGTTTTCTGCTGTGATACAATTGAAAGGGAAAAGGGCTGTGCTTTATATAGACTGGGAATAATCTGAACAATCCCATGGTGCTTCCTACTGTACTCCACCTACCTTGCATCATAACTTCCTTTCTCGTATTTATGGCCAAAAGCCAGTACAGTATAAATGGAGTAGCGTATGCGGCGGGTGAGATGGCAAGAACTGAACTCCAAGCATTTGGGTGTGGCTGTAGGCAAATACTAAACTTTACTCTGCCTCCATTGCTGGTAAACCTTTATTGAACAGCTGAGTATGAAAAGGATCAAGGGATAGCAATCATCCCTTGTGCTTGTCTTCTAGTAAGTCTATTATTATCTTTTGCTTACCTTAATCTTTTGCTTACCTTAATCTTTAGGCACAATAAGTGAGGATGTTGCCTCCTGAAGGGCTGTTTTCAGGTTCTGGGGAACTTCATGCAAAAGAATCACTGGATTACTTTGCTATTGTGGTATACTTTGCATTGAATGGAGAGCTGTAACTGTGCTCCAGCTCTGAATACCGTTTATCAGATCAGGAAAATGTGCTGTTGTGCAGGCTGTCTTGTGTTGTTTAGAAAGTTGCATCAAGTCAGCAAAAATACCTATTTTAGCTGCTGATTTCTTTGTGGCCATCTGGGAAGGTCCAGCATCAATGTTCACACTAGGTAAGATGCAGAACTTCCATCTAAACCTCTTTGTTTGAATGGGGTTTCTATTTATCAGGAAATATTCATTTATGGTTAAAAGCTGTGGATGAAAGCATTTACTTCTCATTTCTGTTACCTAATTGAAATATGATGCTGTATAATTTAATTATAAATCTTATATGTTGCTAGTTTTTTAGCCAACTAAAACTAACTTCTAAAAATGCATTTTAGTTCAGGATGTAAATTCGTGGAATCTTAGAATTTTTTACGTTTGAAAATACCTGAAGAGTGAATTTTTAATGCCTTTTTAAAAACGAGAGCTAAGAAAATTTGTTATGCAAGCTAAGACCATTACTAAGCTATGTTATGGAAATATAAAAACCCTCGACACCAGAAATGAGTGTTTCCAGGGTATTAGGTTTTGGTCTAAAATGCAGCTAATATGGAATGTGGTACAGAATTATGTTATTAGCAGTAATGGAAGGTAATGAAATGAATCATGATTTCCAGAAGCACTATGCCTGTTTGGCTATCAAATAATGTGAATGTCTCTGGTTTTGCCTTCTTGTACACCTCAGTTTCCCTGCCTGTAAAGTAGGAAACTGCTTGCTTGTGTCAGGGCTTCCTGGTCGTAAGATGCTTTGAAGATGAAGAATACTGTATGAATAGGTGCCACAGTTTGTATTGTATGTTACATGCTGTGCAGGAAGACTGCATCAGATTGGCAATTCAGCAAATGCTGAGAGCCAGGATTAAGTTGTCCTTTTATTAATATATTCTTTGCTTGATTATAATATTTTATAAGGGACTGAGTTTTGCTGATTGTTGTCCATTGCTGATATTTTATGATCTGAACAAGATCTTTCACTAGAGCCCTAGTGGGAAGTGTCCCTTGAAACTCATGGACTTTCAGAGTTTAATGAAGTATTTTATTTGTATTTTAATTTGCATCAGGCACCATAATAGTGTTCCCCTGAATACGTCCTGCATAATTGAATGTTATTAGTGTGTTAGTTAGAAAATGTCCATTTTAAAGTAATTTTATTATCTATCATGTGTGACCTCAGCTTTATAGTAACTAAGGAGTAAGAGAAGTCTGATCCTTACAGAAACACCATCAAAGCTGAAAAGTAAATTGCATTTCTATTTTTCCCCCTTTTAATCAATAATTAAGGCCTCCTGATCTAAGGAGAAGAGTGAAATGAGGCCTTTGATATGAAATGCTACCTTGTTGGATGGATGTAAATTATAAGTCACGTATTTGCTCTGATTAGTATTCCAGATGTGTTTGGAAGCTATTTCTTGTGACTTTGGCTTTTTATTTT
>WEKX01010858.1:44741-62492 GCA_013390025.1 Pitta sordida | reverse complement strand
AAATTTTTTTTTTTTTGTGTTTCCCCCCCCCCCCCCCCTTCCTAAATTCTTGGATGTCTGTATATAACTGTCTGTATATAACATCTTTGCTTTCAGGGAGGAGCAAGAGACTGTTTTGTCCAATCTACAGGGTTCCAACTTCTGAGTAAGGTGTCATAAGAGTATTCTTGTTTCCTTTGTTTTCTGTTGCCACGCAGCAATAAAGCAGCGATATAAACTAGCTGGTAGAGTGGTTAATAAATGTCACAGTTGAACTGTTCCCAGGAGGAAAATGAGTTTTTGGCATCCCAGTGCAAGGTGGCACAAGCCACAGTGGCCACCAGGGGTGATGAACAGCACCAAGAAGCCACAGTAGGTTTTTGGTTCACATCAGTTCCTTTACGTTTTCCACTCTTCTGTGGGGGAAGACATACCTGCAGTGGATCCTCTAGTCAGAGCTCGACCCAGGCTCTGATGTGCCCAGGAGACCTCGTGGGTGTGTGGGCAGTGATGCTAAATGTGACCACCATTTTGGGCAGAGAGAGGAGAAGCACAGCTATTGTCCCTGAAGCTAAAGGGAAGCAGAGGGGTGAAACATAACCTTTTAGTTTCTCTAGACTCTAAGGACTTTGAAGCATATTTTTAGGGAATTGGCAGGGTTTGGTGGTGGGTTTTTTTTTTCCTTAGTTCCTAGAATACGTGGAATAGAGGTGATGCAGATATGTACTACCAAGTCCCAGAAATGGCCCCCACACAGTAGGTTTGAGTGCTCTTGGCTTAATGTATTAGTAATTATCCTGAGCATTGTGGATAGAAACGGCAACTCGTGATCCTTCCTGTGTAGTTGTCTGTATTGCTAAATCCTGAGGATTAACAACTGGATATAGACAGGCACACTGAAGAGTGAACAGCCGTGCTAGGGTCAAATTAGGTCTGCTTTGTGTATAATGCCATGGGGTTTATAATTTTCTCTAAATTCCCATCTGTGAGCTCATCTTTTAAAACTAACAAACATTATTGCACATGCACAGCATGTGAGATTTAGTGATGTTCTGAATATGAGGTTGGATACAGCATTAAATGTGAACGGTTGATGTGGTTTACACACCTGTGTAACCCTGCTTTAAAGCTATTTAGGAGCCTCTTTTTTACTTTATACTCTTCTGCCCCAGTTTTTGTGACTAAGGTCTTCTTACCTGGCTGCACCTGGCATCCTTCACTGTCAGCCTCTTCTAGCAACACTGCACCTAGCAGGTAACACGTTCTGTGGCAAAACATTGAAGCCAAGTGTCAGAGTTCCTGCTTGGAAAGCTTTGTCCCTTTAATTTAGGTCATTACCTCATTGTGCTGTAAACAGCAGAATGGTTGTGCCTGTCTTTACTACCTAGTAAGTGTGTGTGGTGATCTGATCCAACCTACCCGCCTGCCACAGCTCTGGCCCACACACAGCATACCGGAGGGGAGAGCAGCATTAAAACAAATTCCCTGCCACCCGTGGATGACACAGCTGTGACCCTGGCTGGGAGGCGGGATGCTCCCCTCCAAGAGCAGGACTGTGGAGGGAGCAGCAGCCTTAGGTCACGCTGAAAATCCTCGAGCACTGGGTGTCCCACCGCAGCTGCCTGCCTGCTCTCCACAGGGTTCACCGCCTTCCGTCGCCAGGTGGTCACCAGAATTTTTTTGCTGCCTTTGCATTTTCCTCATTCTCTCCTAGATTCCCTCCTTGCAAGCTCCGAGTTTGTTTTTTTCTTTGGATTTTTGGTTTTGTTTTTGCCCCCCCCTCCCCCGGTGTGAAATGGAAATGTTTGCGGGAATCTAGCCATTTTCCGAAGGATTACAGACAGTTTTGATGTGCGTGGTTGTATTCTGGAAGAATCCTCCAGAGTGGGCTCCAAAAACTGAAGATGACAGGGCTAAATTTGACTTTGCAGTGGCATAAAGAGTACTCACGCCAAGCTGTTTCCACAAAACAAATAATGCTTCTGGTAATGGTTTTGTTGTGACACTTTTTATCATTTCATTTTATTTAGACAGATATTTATATCTCTATTGCCTCGTTTGACTTCAACTTTTATTTTTTCTCTTTTTTGACCTTTGAACTGTTGTTTGTATTGATGTACACCCCTTTCACCCTCTAAAAATAAGGACAGGCAAGGATTTGAGTCTTTTTCCTCTGAGAACATCTTTTCCAGCTGTATGAAAAAGACTGAATCCTATAGATTTCTATTTCTTGAAATGCTTGGCGGAGTAATTGCTTTCTGGAGATACTTGACTGATTTTTGTGTGGCTGGAAGTCATGCAGCTAGCAACCAGCAGTTGAGAATAGGTCTCAGAAGAGAATTGATATGCGTTTTTAGCTAGCAGCCAAACTTTGATAGCAGTTTAATGTTAATAGCATCCAGGAAGATGGTGTTCTGAGGCAGTAATTATCAATATTTTTCTCTCAAATATGGCAACAAATATTTTAGAGTTCTTTAGTTGTGGCAGGAGAGACAGGAGCAAGAGTAACACCTAGGTGTGGGGTATGTTTAAACAGAATAACAGAAAATCTAGGATCCTTCTGCAGCTGTGAAGGGAAAGGCAAGTAAAATATCCTTGCTTTCCCGTGAATGGCCTTGGGGGGACCTTGTATTCAGAGCTAGACTAAGGGCATAGCAAGTTGACTTGTGTTTCTGAGAAACCTTCTGATGAAATATGTTACAGAAATACAAACTGTTTCTGCTTCACTGCCTATATAGTACGCTCTTGCCTTTTTTTTTCAATACCAGATGCAATGACCATTTTTTTTTTTTTTTACCATAAAGAGTACTTCTGGACTCCAGCTGACTGTTTCTCCTGCTGCATCAAATGGGTGCAGTATATACACATAGTAAAGTGAGAGGAGTTCTGACACATCACCTTGAGAGAAACAAGGAGCAGTAGGCCTGGATTTAAAACCAAATAATCCTCCACCAGTGTAATTTTATTGAGCAGAGGATTATTTCTCTAGTGTCTCTTGCTTATACCTTAAGAAGAAATTTGGTTTTGTTTTGAAATCTGTATGTACAGTAGTTGATAAATTACATAATTGTGTTGGAAAGAATGCATTTAATGAGAGGGTTATGAGTCCAAGGTGCAGGCTGCCTTTATGTTGTAAAGTAACCGTGTGTGCTGTTGTCTTGGTCTTTTCCAGATGTTTCTGACCGTGTACCTCAGTAACAATGAGCATCACTTCACTGAGGTGCCTGTCACCCCTGAAACAACCTGCAGAGATGTGGTGGAACTGTGCAAGGAGCCTGGTGAGACCGAGTGCCACCTGGCTGAAGTGTGGTGTGGCTCAGGTAAGTCAGCTTGTGAATGCCCAGTAATTCACTGCCTCTGATAAGGTCGCACACAGACCTGACAGATGTGGTTCTGTCCCAGAGGGTTTCTGTATTACCACATTGGTAATTTCGTCATCAGACTGGCTGTATGATAATGCACCTGCAGAAGGGCCCATTCTGCAAAATGAGTTGAAAGCAAAAGGAAGGGACTCAGGCATGCAGATGTTTTTGTCCATGCAATCCTTCTCTGACTCAAATTAGTCTCTGAAGGGTGTGAAGGAGTTGTTTTCTCTTCCACCGCCTCCCATGGTGGGATCCTAGTGGCCTCTCTGGAGGTTTTCAAGTACTAAGTACTAGCAGTTCTGTGATCAAGTCAGAATAATTTCTTCAATCCCACAGCACTTTCACTTGGCAAAAGAAAACTTCTGTTTTCTGATGGCACCTTCATTGTTACCCGTTGTATTAACTGAGTTTGGATGGAGAGGAGTGTGTTAACAGAAGTAGAGTTTGCTCGTGTTGAAGTGCTGTAAAAGAAGTGGGTGGCAGAGAGGATATAGAAGATTGTTTTGACTGACCTCTGTCCTTTTAAGCCTGTGGAAAAGGGGTTTGTGTGTTTGGTCAGTTGTGGCCTTTTTTTTGGTGTGTGTGTTCTTGCTGATTCTTGCCTTGGAAGTTCAGATATCCTTAGCTTGCAGTGCTCTACTGGAACTGGAGAACATGCGAACAAACAAATGACAAGCCGTAGTATGGCTAACATCTCATGATTTGCATGGGAAAGGACTCTGGACTATCTCCTGTCTCCATGGTAGATACTGTAACCATCCAGAGGCTGGATGGCATAGATGAATCCTGGACAGAATTTTAAGTTACAAAAAATAATTTTTTGAGCCAACTTGGTTGATATGCTTCAAGAAGATTACAAAAGAATCAGATGATAAGGGCTTATATTCCTTGCCCGCCTCTACTGTTGGCTCAGGCTCACATCTGTTCAAAGAAGTCTTTGAGATGAATATTTGTGTAGTAGTATGAGAGACCTGAGTTGTCTCTTGATATTTAGCTGCTTCTGACAGATGCTTCTACTATTTCTAAATTTAAAAAATGGAACAAGATTTTTTCTTCTCCTTAGAAAATAGAGTATCTTTTATTGAAAAGTGATAGTAAAATAAAATTGTCAATTCAGCATGGAAAGAGATCTTTTAGGAGTGTATTTTTATTGTACTTGTTTGTTTAAATCAAAACAATATCAATGTCTACAGTTAAAAACAAGTAAAATAAAGGTTTAGGTAAAACTTACGCCCTGTTAAAGTGTACAGATGATTGTGGTAAAAGTAACAAGGTATTCCTGCCATCACTAAAGGTGGAGCCCTGCTAGAGTGGGTACCTCCTCTCTTGCTATTTTCTGAACCTGCATGCATGACTGACTTTGGTGATGCTAGTGTGCAGTGTGTTAGAAAAGGCAGTGAGACTGTCCTAAAATCGAGGGAGAGCACCTATAGTAAGAGAAAAGTGAAGTCTGCCAGTACTTAAGTGTCCCAATAGTTTTGTTAGGCTAAAAAGTGAACTTCTGTGTGAGTGGGACCATATAATATGTGGGAGTTTATTCATATAATCAAGTTGTCAGCTTCTCTGCTAGTCAAGATGTAAGAAAATAATCTGGATACAGAAACATAAAGTGAAGCAGAGAATGTTTTCTGAGATTAGTCTTTGCAAAGATGTCATGAGATAGATGAGAATAGATATCTAAATGTTACTTGCACAGCTATTATCATAATACAAAAAAATTTTCATCCAATTCTACGATGAAAACCTTGACAGTTGTTTTAGAAATAACGTTATTCTTGTTCCCTCCACTGATCCTGTCATATTGGCTAGGTATTCTATACACTAATATTGGTGTGTGCCTGTAAAAATGAATATAGAATCATTAAGGTTGGAAAAGACATCCAAGACTATCATGCTGAGCCTTTGACTGAAAACCATGCTGCCAACTAGACCATAACACACAAGCACTGTGTCATCACTTCTTGAACATTTCCAGGAAGGTTGACTGCACTGCAGCCCTGGGCAACCTATTCCAAAGCTTAACCATTGTTTCAGTGAAGAAATTTTCCGTGATGTCCTCCCCAGTACAGTTTGAGGCTATGTCCTCTCATCCTGTCACTGGTTGCCTGTGAGATGAGGCCAGCCCTTGCTGTGCTACAACCTCCCTTCTGGTAGTTGTAGGGAGTGATAACGTCACCCTTGTGCCTCCTCTTTTCCGGGCTAAACAACCCAAACTCCCTCAGCTGTTCCTCATAGGACTTAACTTCTAGATCCTTCACCAGCTTTGTTGTCCTTCTCTGGACATGTTCGAGCATCTCAGCATCTTTCTTAAACTGAGGAGCCCAGAACTGTACTCAAAGTGCGGCCTCACTAGTGCTGAGTACAGGAGGACAATCACTAGACTGGTCCTGCTGGCCACTCTATTGTTGATACATACAAGCCAGGATGTCACTGGCCTTCTTGGCCATCTGGGCACACTGCTGGCTCATGATCAGCCACTGTTGACCAGTGCCCCAGGTCCTTTTGGACTGGGCCGCTATCCAGCCACCCTCTAGTGTTGTCTGTGGCTGCTGTGACTGAAGTGTAGGACTCAACACTTGGCCTTTTACTGAAGTTCCAAATATAGTTTCAAATTGTATTTGTTAAAAAAAAATGCAGTAATCTCAAATCAGTAACATTAAAAGACTTCAGTACTGGATAGATGCACGTTGTTTTGGATAAAATATACCTTTTCCTAAGCATGTCTATAACATCCAGTAACAACCATTTCCAAAATACATTTTCAAGTACAGTCGGGCCTCTTGCACTTCACGCTCCTCATATCGTGGCCTCACATCTTAGAGGTATGATTTTTTACTGATTGAGGAGGTCTCTTTTCATAACTGCACGTGCGTGACCTGGCATGTATGAATATTCAGTTAGGCAGTCATGAATATGCAAATCAACCCTCATAGCTGCCTGGCAGATCAGCCCCTCCGCTTGTGCCGGCGGTGGTCCTGCTGCTTCCGCTTGCCCCCGCCGCTTCCCCACTGCCCTGGTATGGCTGCCGTGGCAACCGATACATGGCAACACAGTGCCGAAACAGCGCTGGGGAGCCGTCTGAGGGTGTGGGGCAAATTTGCATATTAATAAGCTGCCATTCAATGTGGAAGTAGGGCTTCGCGGAACCCGATTAAGACCGTGGGTCTGCGGTATCGCAGACCCGACTGTATACCTATCTTGGACTTTTTTCGGGAGAGGTGAGAGACCAGCAAGGGAAAGAAATACTTTTAGCTCTTTCCTAATCTTGTTTTAGATGTCAGCAAAGTTTGCTGTCTTTTTTTCCCAAGATAAGCCATGACTTTTTTGTTTGCAGATTACACTGAACAAATTAAACTGCTTTAAAACAAACATGGTGCAGGACAGCTAACCTTTTGGGTAGAAACAAAAGATTTATGTTGGAAAATGACTTCTCAGACTTCAAATTTCTGGGGTCCTTCTTTTTCTGACACTTGCTCAGGAATTTTAGCTTCTGTTGTCAGACCTTATTAAGTGTACTTTGAAAGATTGCTGAAAGTATGCTTGAGGGTCTCTGCTCCCTGAAGGGGGCAAGTTTATTACTCTCCCTGTCCTTACAGTTTTGCTTCAAATTTGAAGAACATCAGGGCAAAACTTCTTGACCTTCCTATTATTGTCATAATTTTGTTAGGCAGCTACTTTGGCCACTGCGCAAATCAGTCAAAAAGGGTGTGCGTGTATAAAGATTTTTTTCTTTGAAAGAGATAGGGAATAATAAAAAAAGGAAACAGATTGCTCTTTCATCTTAAGCTTTCCAAATGTACATTTGTTTAGTATTTGAAAATATCCTTGACCTTCCTATTATTGTCATAATTCTGTTAGGCAGCTACCTTGGCCACCTTTATACACTTGTGCGTGTATAAAGATTTTTTTCTTTGAAAGAGATAGGGAATAATAAAAAAAGGAAACAGATTGCTCTTTCATCTTAAGCTTTCCAAATGTACATTTGTTTAGTATTTGAAAATATCTTTGACCTTCCTTTGAAGTCAGTGAGTCGTATTGACAGAATCCTTGTGTAAAGGACATCTCCCTTGATTACAGAGTTTCAGTTGAAGTATTGCCGAGCTGCTAGAAATCTGTCTCATAAGTCTGCTGTATATGCTTTAAGATGGAAATCTGACAGTGGTACTGTTGATTTTTTTTGTTGTTGGTGGTGGGTTTTTTTTCCTTCTTTCTTTTTCTTGAATTAAGGTTTAGCAGATGAGGAGCTGTCTAGACAAGTAACCGCCAAGAGACGGCTTTTTCTGTAACAGTGACCTACTTGCTTATTCTGTAAAGCTAATCTCTTTTGACAGTGACTCCAGAAATTTTCCTTCCTAGATTGCTTGAGCACAGCTGCAACACTTTCATTTAAAGAAACACTTCTATGTTAAAAAGAGCTTTTCACATGCTGAAAACTCGCTAGTAGCTCCATTTATACTTAACGATAACAATTTTTCCTGCTAAAAAGATTTCATATTAAGTTAGTGACTTTGAAAGACTCCATCGAATATGGATGAGCTTCTCTCTGATTTATTTTTTCTTTTTTTTCACCTCCCCCTGTTTAAATAATGAAACAAAAGTTATGTCAAGAAAGATTAAACTGGTGCAAAAAAGTTGTTATTTAATTTCATTCTTTGTCTGCTTGTCTTATTTCTCAGGCCAGAATTTGTCTGGCATCCAGCACAAAGTAGTGTGACCTGATCATGAGCCTCAGTGCTATGAAAGTATCTTGACTATGTCATGTTCACTACTTTGATGTACAGTATTGACCATGACATTTAAAATAGACAGAAATAGTTATGGTAAAATGTATAGAATAGCAAAATAAATTGGTTTTGTGTAAAGAATTAGAGACTAGTAAGTAATTCTGATTAAATCCTGTCTGTGAATGCCCACCTATGAAGTATGTAAATTTGAAAAGAATGGTAATGCAAAAGGATAAGAGTAATGGTAGATGAAGTTGTATAGACTCACGCGGGATTTTTGTATGATCAAAAAACGATAAGTAAGGCTTAAAAATCAGATATACGACTGAATCCTGAACTTGGGAATAAGAGCAGAACAGGATATTCAGTGGAACTTGTGCATGTCACTTTCATCTCAGTTGTCTGAAAGAAAAAGGCAAGTTCTTATTGGACTCACTTTTCAATGTCTGATCGTTTCTTTACTTTGAGCTGTGAATCCAAAGTAGCTCGGCTTTTCAAGGTTTATCAGCAGTAGATCTTTCAACATGCATCTGATCGGAACTTCATGAAATTTGCTGTCCAAGAGAATGAGCTAGATCTGTATCTGACAGGAGCTGTAGGAGAGCACTTGAAGTGACAGCAGCTGTCCAGCCATGCTGAGGATGTGGCCTATTGGAGCCTCCTCGGGGTGTTGAGTGCTTCTGCCCGAGCTTGAACGCAAGGGCTGCCATCCAGCGTTTGCTTGTAATCCTTAGGAAGTTAAAGGAAGAATTCCTCTTCCCTCAGAGTTTTATCTTTGCATCTCTGTGAATTCTTGTTGGAGTTAGGAAGTACCTAAATGAGTCCCTGCAGGAATCGGGATGGTTAGTGCCCTTGGGGAGGGGCTGGGAATGACTGAAGAATGTTTATCTGAGGTGGAAGTGGAGCGAAAGGTGTGAGCTAGCACGTTTCCTGTGGTGGGGAATGGGTAAGATGACTTGCAAATACAGTGTGTACATACAAAACAAAGACACTAGAGCTGAAAGCTCTACATTATCTTGGTTGTTTCCCCTCAGGCTACATTGGTGCCTCAGCTTTTCCTTTCAGGGATGGACTTGTAAAGGGCTACTTCTCGGAGGTGTTGGTTTAGTTGCAGACAAAGGAAGTGACAGGGTGGCTTCTCAAGGGGAAAGTAGAAGTTCCTTGGGTGCTAATGCGCACATACTAAAAGCTCATGTGCACATACTGTACTTGTGTAATGCAATAGGTGTTCAAGTGAAAGATGATGGACAAATCTTTTTGTTTTGCTGTGATGGGATGTAGTAGTCAACTGTATCTTTCCCTTTTCAGAACGTCCCATAGCCGATAATGAACGGATGCTGGACATTTTGCAGCGGTTTGGGATGCAGAGAAGTGAGGTTCGTTTCTTTCTTCGGCATGAACGCTCACCCTGGCGGGAAGCAGGTACGTGTTGATCTCAGCTGGTTCAATTGTTCAAGTTTCATTTCATTCTTCAAGGCTAAGCAAACAGCTTGCATATCTTATTTGTTAATGTTCATAGTCACTGTGGTGGTGTAACCCTCTTTGTCTGTTATTTTCTTATGAACCGAGAAGGCTTGCAACAGAAAACCCGGCAAATTTTTGTAAAGACTTCATCCTCCTGAGTTTTGAACAAAAGGAGCTGATTGAACAATGGGGTTGAGGTTGACTCTATATTGTACCAATTAGCAAAGAATCTGTGCCCATAAACCAAAGATTGCCAGCAGGATGTTGGAAATAGGCTGATACAATCGCCTTAATCACCAAAAGTAATGGTCAGCCGGGCTCTTCAACAAAAGACTAGGATGCATATGTAACTCACCTGTTGAATGTGTGTAACTGTAGCATTTAAGGTACTGTCAGAGCAACAGTGAGCAAGCAGGTTTGATAAGGATATATCCCTCTTGCTTCCCAGCACTGCTAACAAACATACCTATCTCATAACTCTTATGAACTACGGGGTCTTTTTTCCACACGTCACTCCCTTGCCAGATCTGGGAATATTAAATCTAAACAGAAATTTCTGCAGATTTTCTAGAGCTGACTAGCAACAAAGCATCAAAGGGCATCCTGTGTTAACTACAATTTCTGCAGCAAAATACCTAGAGATATGTGATAGTCTCTTCTTTAAATCTAGTAATTGAACTGTTGTCCAGAATGTAATCTATATTTTGGGATATGGATGTTTCACATGGATAATAGCCTACTATTGGTTAAACTGTTTTGTTTGTCTGGTTTTTTGAAAAGAAGTGTAATGTAAAAGCCATCATTGAACAGCAACCTTTTCAAAAATGTGTCATCAGTTAAATTTATCTTGCTGATAAACACGTGAAAAGAACAGGTGTCCAGATTCTAAACCATAATGATTGTACTTGTTTTCCTTTTGTATTGAATGCTATGTCTAAAAAGATAAGAAAAATCTTAAAATACCTTACCATCTTTGACTATTTTTATCTAGGGACTGGACAAAGGTCTCAAGATCCAGCCTTCAAAAGAAATGGTGTGAAAGTGCCTGGTGATCGAAGAATCGAGAATGGAGTAAGTAATGCAGTGGCCAGTATAGTGAAAATCTACCTCTTTGTAGATACAGGTGCAAAGGCTGGAGAGTGGTGAAATGGAGAGGGATTTGGGAGTAATGGTTGACAGAAAACTTAATATGAGCCAACAGTGTGCCCAGGTGGCCAAGAGGGCCAATGGCATCCTGGCCTGTATCAGGAACACTGTGGCCAGTAGGACTAGGGAAGTTAATCTTACCCTATACTCAGCGCTGGTCAGACCACATCTTGAGTACTGTGTCGAGTTCTGGGCTCCCCAGTTTGAGAAAGATGTTGAACTGCTTGAGAGGATCCAGAGAAGGGTGACAAGGATGGTGAAAGGACTGGAGAACAAGCCCTGTGGGGAGTGGCTACAGCAACTGAGACTGTTCAGCCTGGAGAACAGGAGGCCAGAGGTGACCTGATTGCTGTTTACAACTACCTGAAGGGTAAATCTCTTCTCTCAGGCTGCCAGTGCCAGAACAAGAGGACATGGCCTTAGGCTATGCCAGGGGAGGTTTAGACTGGATATTACAGAAGAGTTTTTTCACAGAGAGAGTGATCTCTCCTTGGAATGGTCTGCCCAGGGAAGTGGTGGAGTCACCATCCCTGGAGGTGTTTAAGAAAAGACTGGATGAGGAACTCAGTGCCATGGTCTAGACAATGGGCGGCTCGGATGGATGGAGTGTGGTGCCCATGGTTCTGGGATTGTGGGTGTGATCCCTGGGTGGGCACTCGCTTGGCAGTTGGACTAGATGATCCTTGTGGGTCCCTTCCAACTCGGAATATCATGTGATACTGTTTTAGAGAGGTTGCTAATGACTGCTGTAAAATAGCCACAAAGCCTCTAGCAATTATCATCCTGGCTTTCAGTTTTTAAGATGTCTCTGAGATCTGTTGGCTGCCATATCTATTATTGTACAGGTGATCTCAGAGCAGCAAATTCAGCATACTTTCCCTTATTCCATCCAAAATGTTCACTTGTTATGTGAATTTAATGGGGTTTTTTTTCCCTGTTTCGTGTTATAGATTCCTAGTTCCAAATTACAAGATAAGACCACTTAGTGCTTTAGTGTTGAATTCCGTGTCTAACATTTATTCTTGCTCCAAAAGATATGATCATGGATATGAGATTAAATCTTGATTTAGAAAGCATGTGAACAGATAACTAATAATAGTTCTGCCTTATACGTAGTAGTGTTTTCCCCTTGCCCAACTATATTTAAACTTTCCATTTTCTTTGACTTACGTTGAAGTGCTTTGAATTGCAGCAATACACCTACAACCACAGATCCATCCTGCCATGTGCTGAGCATTCTGAGCTCAGTCAGTAAAGGCTGATTCATGGTGAGCTTAGCTATAAAGGGCTCTGAAATGCCTCTTTAAAAGACTGTTGGGATTTTGCTAGAAATACTAATGTTCCAATAGATTTAGCCTGTGTGAGTTGCTGAACTGTTCAATATATCTGGACAACTTATGTGTATGAGCTTACAACTATTTATTCTCTTCCATGAAAAGATGCCAATTCTCTCTGGTTATTTTATTGGATATTTGGTGGTTGTTACTTTTAAAAGACTTATTATACTTCTCTGGAGTAGCTCTAGTGAGTTAGTACTAGCCAAATTAAAAATTTTATACTTAGCATGCTTTGGGTCTTCTTTGACAGGTGAGTGCTCCAAGGATGGATATGACACTGGCTGAACTTCAAGAAATGGCATCACGCCAGCAGCAACAAATTGAGGCTCAACAGCAAATGCTGGCTAACAAGGTGAGTTTGGAATTAGATGTTTACAGCCAGGAACAAAGGAAGAGTCACATAAGGTAGAGAGAGGGTTGGGGATTTGGAGGTTTTTCACCTCTTATAAACAGAGCCTGTCTGACTGTCTGTTTTTGAATTTGAAAGTCAAACTATGCAAATATCCAGTAGTAATACATTACAATAATGCCAGTGATAGAAGTGACCATATCACTTACTTAGAGGCTAGAGGACATAACATTTATATATTATCATTCATCCTGGTGGCTTTGTCAGCTCTTTTTGCACTCTATGCAGTGACCAGCAATTCACCAATTTGATCACTGAACAAGGCTTTTGTCTCAGGATATAATGCTGTCCTGTAATGGTATCTTGCCTTCTCCTGATAGAGTTCAGCGTGCTTGGTTTCCTGGAGCAACTGTCTGGAAAAGATAGCATGTATGTGATAGAAATAACTAGGACAGTGATTTATTAAATACTTGCAGAACAATAACAGAAAAGCTAATGAAAGCACACAGGGTACTCCTGAATCGTTTAGAGGGGAAAATACTCTGAATGCGTCTGCAGAAAGGTGGCATAGAGTTCATGTTTAACTTAAGTGTGGTTTGTACACACTTGGTACACTCTTGAAACTGTAACAGAAAACACTGCTTTTGGCAGAGAATGGTTGAATGTAAGCCTAAACTTCCATAACACTCACAGGTGGTGGCAATGCCCCTTGGTTTTACAAATAACACTTAGTTGCTATATATGTATATGAAACAAGAAATAGAAACGTTATCAATATTTCTTGTAGAGGGAGTTGTACAAGATTAAAAAAAATAGGTTTCAAGTTGAGATAGCTACCCATCAAGTATTTGTCTTCTGCCTGTGGTTTGAAGAAGGGTAGCCTTGTGGTTGTCCCAGTGGTAGAATTTTTCATTTAATGTCCCTCTGGAATAACCTGCTTTCATAGACGCCTCTTCAGAGTGACTTTCCGTTGCCTCTTTCCTGCCTTCTGAAATCAGATGCAATATTAAAAATAGATCCTGAGGGAGGAAAAATACACTTTCTTTTTAGACATGAGCTGTAATATCTTTTTTTTTGACATTTTCCTGCGTGGGAGGGATTCTAAAGTAGTTCATACACTGTAGGTGCTGCCTGATTTTCTCTAGAAGGCAAGTTCACTTTTTGCTCTGCCTTTTTTGTTCAAAGTGCTCAAGAGTCCCTGTTTTCTAAATATGACTGGTGGGATGTTTTGGTTGGTTTTTGGGGGTTTTTTTGGAGGAAGTGTGGAGTTCTAATGTTAGTAAGCAGTGGTAGTCATAATAGTTCTACTAAAAATCCACTTTAGTACAGTGGTGTCCCCACCTGGTGTGTGGGAGACCCGGGTTCGATTCCCGCCAGGGAGACAGTGTTAAGAGTTGGACTCGATGATCCTTGTGGGTCCCTTCCAACTCAGAATATTCTGTGATTCTGTGATCCTGGAAAAACATATCTCAAGAGCTGGAAGCCAGGAATAATGGTCAGTGATTTAAAGGAATTCTCTATAGGTAAACTAGTAGTCTCATGGGATTTTTTTATGTCTAAACTAGATGTGTATATATAGAAACTAATAACACATCATTTTACCCTTATACTCTTGGAGAGACAAAAGGATCCTCTTCACTAAGATGGTATCTGTTGTATAAATGGGGGGCCAGGCCACTGTGAAGGTTTTTCCATGTCTTAAATTATCTGTATTGTGGTAGTGGTGATCATTTTCAGGAGATGGTATATTTTCAGAACATTGGTGTGCAGTCATCCCCTGTCTCAGGGAGGTTTTAGCAGAACTGGTAAAAGTATAAATGGTGATTAAAAATACCAATAACTTATGGCATGCCTTCTGTATTAAGAATGTCTAATATTCTCCAGAATTACTTCTGCTTGTTTAAAATGTGACATACTATAGAGATCTGTAAAGTACAAGCAGCGTGGAGAAGGTAGAGAGGAAATAGTCATTAAGAGTCGTTGGCTCTTTCAACTCAAGAGCCAAGTAGCGATTAGATGAAATTGGCAAATGTCATGGAACAAGAATACTGGAATTTTTCTTAGGTCTCAAGAGGTTTTGAGCAATTTCATGGGAGAAAAAATTACTGGGGGCAGTTATATATGGATGCTACCTCTGCTTCAGTAGGTTCTTTTACTACAGGATAGTTATACTTGGAGGACTGTATTTGTTGTTCAGTTTGTGAATTAGCTCATGTTTATTCTCGCAGGCTTCCCTTGACACTCTGGGAAGTCAGGATACGGGGCTGTAGCTGATCTGAACTGCTGTGGGGGTTGTTTGTTTCTGTCAGTACCTTGCCATAAGTTCATTCAAAGAAAAACAAAATTTAAAAATCCATGTCTTGACTGCAGGAACAACGTCTGAAATTCTTGAAGCAGCAAGATCAGCGACAGCAGCAGCAAGCTGCTGAACAGGAAAAACTGAAGCGATTAAAGGAAATTGCTGAAAATCAAGAAGCCAAACTGAAGAAAGTGAGAGCACTGAAAGGCCATGTGGAGCAAAAGAGACTCAGCAATGGGAAATTAGGTGAGTTGCTGCTTGGGAAAAGTAGCCTATGATTTTTCATGAAATGCAGTTCTTGGAACTCTAAAATTTCTGGTGATTTTCTGTGATTCAGAGGAGTTATTTACAGTATTCCAGGAAATGTTAATCTTTAACAATTTCACATCTTGTATTTAGCAAGAAAGCTCATGAATGACCTAGAACAAAATGTATTTTCTTACTGTATTTTAAAATATCCCATAAGAGCACCTTGTATTTTGAGCCCAGCATGTCTGCTCTTTAATTACAGTGGTGGCTTTTTCCTTACTTAAATACCTTTGTATACCGCAGTAACTTTTTCTGTCCTTGGTGTCAATATCTTACAGATTTAGTGTGTTGTTTTCTTGGCTTATAACAAAGCCTAGTGTGACACCTGTGTTGCCTTCTATGCAAGAGGTAATTTAGTGGCCAAATTGCTGGCATATTTCTTTTTTAATTATGCAAATCTGACCATGGCCCGGGTTTCTACAATACAATTGGGTGCTTGTAGTTCAGCACGCTGATAAAACATTAAATATTTTTTTCTGACTTAGTATTGACATGCATTCTTCTGGCTGCCTTTTCATTCTCTTAATATACGTATTGCAGAACTTGTTACTTCCGGCCTGACTTAAATGAAAATGTCTTGGTTTGTTAAGGTAAACTATGAATATGTTATTTTAGTAGGAAGCATTGTGGTTTGCAGATAAAGCAAAAGTGTTTTTTGATGCGGAGAGAATCCATTCTCTGTTGGGGTTCTGTTGCACAAAATAAACATCAATTTAAAGGCACAGAAGATCTTGAAGCATGTGAACCTGTTTTCCTTCACCATCCACAGCAGGTCCAGTCTTGGTACTTGCTTGAATTCTTACAGATTTCTTAACTTTCTCCTATAATAGAACAGTTTTGGCAGTGGGAACAGTTGATGACAGATGTTTTTAATAGACCCTCGAAAGCTCTCTGAGTCTTTGTTTAATAAACCAGCTTGAGTGTTTTGTCACTGAGTTCTTAAGACTTAAATGCAGAGTTTTAGATATCATAAATATGCCTTGTGGTTAAGTGTCTCCGTATGCCTTGTGGTTGAATTGAGTGTCTTCCTGCTGAATTCAACATTCAGTGAATTTAGGCTTCTGCAGATGAATTCAGTGTGGTATTGTGGTTTTGTTTGTTTCCTTGCTTCGGAAAGTTAAAAAAAAAGTTTTTTCCTTGCCCATCAGTGCTCTAGGTAGACCAAATTTACATAATCATGCTAGTGAGTTTTCTTTTGCAAATGCTGGGAGGAAGAGCCGGTTTGGCTCTGTGCAGCCCTGCTCTGGAGGCCGGCAGGGTGCTCTGTGTCCCCTTAACCGGCTGCCTTGGAAGCAACCCACGCTCGGCTGTTTCTCAGGGCAGCTATTGTGCTCTCTCGTTCTTTCCAGTGGAGGAGATTGAACAGATGAACAGCCTGTTCCAGCAAAAGCAGCGCGAGCTGGTGCTGGCCGGGTCAAAAGTAGAGGAACTCACCAGGCAACTGGAGATGCTGAAGAACGGCCGAATTGATGGTTACCATGACAACCAGTCGGCTGTAGCTGAGCTTGACCGCCTGTACAAGGAGCTGCAGGTAATGGGAAGCCAGCTTGTGACCCTCAACTCTTAAGGGCATGAAAAAGTTGGTTGGGTTGTTTCTTCTTGGAAAGAAATACCATTTTTCTTGCTGAGGATGGAGGGTTAGTTTTGCTGAATCCAAGGTAAAGAGGAAGGAGCATACAGTGTATATACCTTTCCTTTCTGCAAATTTGGGGACTAACCAACGCTTTCCCTGGAGAGAAGACATGACTTGACTTTTTAAAAGGCTTTTCTCTTCGTAACTGGTTCCTGTCCCCTGTTTTGAAAGTTAATTTGTTTTTATTTTTGTTGTTTTCCCCTCCTCCCCCACTGCTTTGTGAATTTATTCAGTTGAGGAACAAACTGAACCAGGAGCAGAATGCCAAACTGCAGCAACAGAGGGAGTGTTTGAACAAGCGCAACTTGGAGGTGGCAGTCATGGATAAGCGTGTTAATGAGCTGCGAGAGCGTCTGTGGAAGAAAAAGGCAGCTCTGCAACAGAAAGAGAATGTACCAGTAAGTGTGGGATATGTAGTAACAAAAATATTAATTTTATTTGTTTCCTCTATAGTCTGAAGTAAAAATTTCCTGTGGGGAAGGCTGTTCAGATGCTAGACTTACTGTCTTTATCCATACGTAGAGGAGGGTCTTGTATTATTAAAGTTGTTTTCGTGCTGCATTAGTGTTAACCTACTTACTCCTTACAGACAAGAAATCTTATGCTGTCGTGGATTTTTTAGGTTGGTTTTCTGCTATATATTATTCATATATATATATATATATATAAAATTTCAGGTTTATCATTCTTAAAGCATTTTCAAAAAAGTACTTTTAATATCGGAGTATCATTTGCTACTTTTGTCCTTTATGGCTTGTTTCAAACTCTGGTGGATCGATACTACAACATAAAATTATGTACATTTTCTTTCCCCCCCCAAAGGTTTCTTCAGATGGGAATTTACCACAGCCAGTGGCTTCTGCTCCAAGTCGAGTGGCAGCAGTAGGTCCTTATATCCAGTCCTCTACTATGCCACGTATTGCTTCCAGACCTGAACTTTTGGTGAAACCAGCATTTTCAGATGGGACACAAGCTTTGCAGATCCCTGATGGTCCACTAAAAACACAAACTCTGCCCAACATGAGAGCTGGGAACAGTTCACAAGCTAAAGCTGCTGCAGGTAATGGCTTGTGGTTAATATTTCTTATTAGACATGTTTTGCTTTACCTAACAGCTCTGTTTTCATGTTTTGGCTTTTTTTTTTTT
>WEKX01010858.1:0-44730 GCA_013390025.1 Pitta sordida | reverse complement strand
TTTTTTTTTTTTTTTTTTAAGCAAAGTGTTACTTGAGATGTCAGTCTTGCTATTTGCAATTTTTTTTTCACCAGTGAATATATTTTATAATCACTTGAGGTTATACAATTCAATGTTATAAATCAAGTAATTCTCTTAGTGAGCAATTTGACTTTTTATACAGTGTGAAATATAGGAGGATTTTTCTGTAAACTAATTATTTTGTTTGCTTTAAATTTCTCCTAAAAACTATGCACTAGTGTGCGTTTTGAGTTTCTAGAGGCAGTTTTAGGACATAGCTGGCAATAACCTGGTGCTTGGATTTAAAAACTAGCAAAGCCAAGTTTCCTAATCGTGCATTTTGCAAATGACAGGGCTAAAGGACTAACCAGCATTACAAGAAATATTACAAAGGGCACAGTTGATTATAGCACAGAAACAGTGATAAAGTTATTGACTTGCTGATGATGTGAGGCTTGGCCTCTCCTGCTTGGAGAGTGAATGGATATTTGCTTGGCTTCTCTGTGGTTTTCTCCTATGAGAGACAGTTCAGCTCCATGAGAGAAATCTGGGGAACCTAGAGAGTTGCAAATACCTCTTCTGTGTTATCTTGGGATAGGACTCACTTTTCACCTGAGAGAAGAGAAACTCTGGTTTTCTCAAAAGTCAAAAATAGAGACTGAGCTTGTAGCATAATTCTGTTTACTTTTTATGTCCCTCTGGTTCCAGTTCTGGCAGATATTATTGAAGTAACCATTGCCTAAAAGCAGTCCAAGTGTCTCTTGCTGTATTGGAGAATGGAGGATTGTTTTGTTTTATTTGGTTTGCTGATCCTAGAACTACTCGAGTGGAATTTTAGCTCTAGACCTTATAAAATTGGAATTTTTGCTAGAGGAATGTGTGGTGGTGAGCTATTTGAACTAAAACAAATGTTTTAACATTTGGACAAAATGACTGCTTTCCTGGAGAGAGTTTTTGGTACTTTGTTGGAATGAAACGTTTCTCCTCCTGTTTATCATTACTCTTTGAATTTAACATTACTTATTGTATTAGGTTATTTAGAATTCAGTAGAGAAAATTTGGTGAAGTATTTAATAGCAAGTTGCAAGCATTTTCTTAGTGATTTTTGCAGATCTGCATGTCTACTCCAGTAAAGATAAGCTTTAATGCAGTACTTATGCACACATTAAACACAGAGATTATTTTTCTGCTGTTTCACGTATCACTGGCATAGACAGGCTGTCCATGCTTTTAAACGTCATGTTTTTCTTTGCACAATATGTTTTTTATACTTTCTTAACATCATACCACCTCTAACTTATCGCATATATTCAAACAAAGTTTCCTCCTAACTGATAAGAAGGCAGTCTAGAGAAGTTTCTTTTTTGAATGCTCTAGAGGCAGATGTGTGCTAGGACAAGTACTTTTGTTGCTGCTTTGATAGTTGTATCTGAGTTTGGTTTGCCATTTCGTTTTAAAACAAGCAAACAAGTGAAAATCTGTAGTGATAGGATGAAAATGCAATAGTGATAGAAGTTAACCTGTATGATTCTAGACCTGACTCTTACAAAAACCCCCTACATATAGTAAGTTAATAAAACCTATTATTTTAGCTTAATCTGTTCTACTTGTTCCCTCCTAGGTTCTGTGGTTCCCAGTGCAAAACCTTCCCCATCTGCCCCTGAGTGGGGTAGTTCAAGTGGAGACAATCATATTAGTCAAGGATCAACCTTGACTTTAGGAAAAGGAATTGTGACTAGTGAAGGACAAGGTACGTTCTTATGTGCTTGGCTAATCTTAAAATATGGAAAATCTAGTTGATGATATGTCTCTTCTAAATGCTTCAGTAAATATTGAAAATTCATTTGAAAGCACAAAGAATAATATAAAGTTGTCCTCTAAGCTTTAGTATTGTCTTACAGGGATTTTAAAATAAAAGAAGCCAAACCCACCACTCACTTCAGGTGGTGAAGTAGATATTAATGCCTTCTTTTATGATCCTGTTTTATTTGCCTGATAAAGCATTTGTCAGGGCCAGGGGTCTGTCCTGCAGGGGTAGGAGGAATGCTAAAAGCATCTCTTGCGTACACTGTCTTATTGCACAGAACAGGATTCTTATTCCTACAATTGTCCCATCCATTTTGAAAGTCATCTTCTCTCTCTTTAACACCAGCTGAAGGAGAAACCTTTTTACGTGACAAAGAGAAGAAAGTGCGTCCTTTCTCCATGTTTGATTCTGTGGACCAGTCTGCTGGGCTCGGCACTCTGAGGAAGAACCAGAGCAGTGAAGATCTCCTGCGAGAAGCACAGGTATGCAGGAAACTCAGGAATTCCATCCAATAGGGATTACACAGCTTTTCAAATACTGCTGTCAGAAAGCTCTCTGAAAAGTACCTGGCTCATCTTTTAAAAGACTGCTTCTAAGGAAAAAAGCATTTTAGGTTTCTAATGGCAGTTGGTAACTCAAAATCATTCTCTGTGGTCACTGTGATGACAATCTGTTTTAGTTTAATACATAAAAATTGCTGTGTTACTTGTACATGTCTGTGTATTTTTCCTCCTAAAGGCTACATGTGCAGAAGCATTTCTATTGGTTTTTTAAAAAACACATTTACACACTTGTTTCACTGTTTAATGCAACAGTGTCCTTCAAACTGTTTGGTTACAGTAAGACTTCCCACCTAAATTCTGGCACAATGGTGCAATTTGATCAGGTAGGAGTGAAGTAGCAGAACTGGAGATGACAAATGCTTTGGAAAACAACCTCTTGCCTGCAGATGCTACTGAGTATCTCTGGTATCTCTAAAGAAATTACCATGCCTTGCCATTGCTTATTGGTGTTTTAAACATGGCTGTTACAGACAGAATTAAAGAGAGTGGTTTTAAAATGTTATATAAAAAGCAGCGATGATAAGATGTTTCAAGCAGTCTCTTTGTGTTTCCAGTGATGATGTAAACCAATGGCAGCAACAGTAGAAATACTAGATACCGTGTCGTTCTTTGAGGGTCTTTGGTCCTTCACAGCAGAACTCCTAAACCATGTTTTACTGTTTTTTATCATAATGAAATTTTTTCTTTCAGACAACCAATAAAAATGTAGCAAAGGTGCCACCACCTGTTCCCACTAAACCAAAACAGATAAACTTGCCTTACTTCGGTCAAGCTGGTCATCTGCAACCTTCTGATACAAAGCTGGATGGAAACCTGCAGAAGCTGCCTTTGGCTATTGTAGCTACGGCGAACAAACAAAAACCAGTGGCACAGCAGTCTTCCCATCCTTCTCAGCAGATACAGCAAAGAATTTCAGTACCTCCTGCAGGTTCTTCCTCTAGCCAGGATCAAATTCTTCCTTCCTCCAAACAAGAGAGTCCACCAGCAGCAGCTGTGAGACCTTTTACTCCTCAGCAGTCCAAAGAGACTTCACAACCACCATTTCGAAAGCCTCAAACTGTGGCTGCAAGTTCAATTTATAGCATGTACACCCAACAGCAAACTCCTGGGAAGAACTTCCAGCAAGCAGTGCAGAGTGCTTTGACGAGGGCGCAGACCAGAGGACCGCACTTCCCAAGCGGTAAGCATGTCTCTCTACCTCTCTCGTGGCTTACAAACATCAGATGTGCTTTCCACCTGATCTGTGGGAATAAAGCTGTTCTTCAGGGGAATTAAGCAGGTGAGTGCAGCTGTGAGAATTTTAATTGGATCTTCCATGCTGTATGTGAGTGTTAACAAAAGGTGCAGATTGTCTGTCTTTGTGTTTGCAAGATAACTAATGGTAAACCTGGTTACCACATTAATTCTGTTCTGTTGATTGTATTACTCTGCTTCTCCACCCTACATAAAGAATACACAACCTGACTCACCTTTCTTCTTTGTTTTTCTTTTCTTGTTCGTCAAATACTCAAACTTGCTTTTCACTTCCACCCCTCTCTGAACTGCTCCACAGTGTATGGCAAGCCTGTGATGGCAGGGGCCAGTGTACAGAATCAGCTGCCGCAGACGGAGAATGTCTACTCAAACCTCCAAGGCAAACCAGGCAGTCCTGAGCCTGAGATGGAAACAACAGCCTCTGCTCATGAGAACCATGAGACAGAGAGAATACCCCGTCCTCTTAGCCCAACCAAACTGCTGCCTTTCTTATCCAATCCCTACCGCAACCAGAGTGATGCTGATCTGGAAGCACTGCGGAAAAAGCTGTCCAATGCACCCAGACCACTGAAGAAACGCAGCTCTATTACTGAGCCAGAGGGACCTAATGGCCCCAACATTCAGAAGCTGTTGTATCAGAGGACGACTCTGGCCGCAATGGAGACTATCTCAGCTCCATCACATCCCACCAAACAGACAGCATCAGCTGCCAGTCCTGAAAGCCCAGCAGAAATCCCAAATCCTTATCTAAGCACGGAATCAGAAAAAGAAACAGCTGCTTCTCTGCCAGAACCAGCTATTGCTGAGGAAACAGAAAACACACCATCAGATCAGAGCGAAGTTGTTCTTCCCTGTGTACCTTTGGACACTGTACCTGAGGCTGTATCAGATAGTGATGAACTCACACAGCCAAAAGCAGAAGAACCAAGCCTAGAAACTCCACTGCCACTGGAGGTATACATGGAAGAATATCCTCCGTACCCGCCACCTCCCTATCCATCAGGAGAACCAGAGAGTTTGGGAGAGGATTCATTGAATATGAGGCCTCCTGAAGTTACTGGACAGTTTTCCTTGCCTCCTGTAAGTATTGGTTAGCTTACAGCTGGGGTGCCCTGTCAGTAAAGTCATCTCAAGAGCTGCTGTAAACTCTGTGCATTGTGTTGTAGGACTTAAGCAGATGTGGGAGAACAGTCATGCAAACAGTCTAGAAGTCTCTCTGTAGGTATCTGTTCTATTTGTGTGATGGTCTTATCTCCAGACTGAATGACAGTGATGAAAAGTCTAAAGTCTTTGTTGTCCCTAGAATTAAGCACATACTGAAAAGTTGCAAATGGAACCTGATAGACAAATAGTAAAACTCTTCAGAGCTGTAAAGAACATTCCTTGTAGAAGTCTGCCTACTGCATCCAAATTTTACTTCATTTTTAAGAGAAATTAAAGTTGATTTTTTTCCCTTAGGATACAGGTAGACTTTGCAAGCATTTCCCACTATTTCTGATATGAGCTAGAAACTAATTATCTTAATCCTGGATCACATTTGTTTATCTGAGTGCCTTGCTTGAAAAATAGAGAGAAATAGACTTCTCTAGTTTCTGCTTTAAAAACTCATTGTAGACATCAGCTGTTTGTGTTTCTCCCGCTGAATGTTTTTAACATTTCTTTGGAACCCTGATTCAATGTCAGTCTTTTCTCAAGCAGCATCAAAATGGAGTCTCTTGGGGCTAAGGGTGGGCAGCATTTTTACCATCTTGTTTATTTTGGAGTTTGTATGTGTGTGTGTGGTGTGCTATCTAAGTGCTGTAGACCAGAAATACATGTACATACTTAAAAGGTTTTGCTTTCTCAAAGCCTGTCTTTAAAAGCCTATCATGAATACAATTTTCATAGTTTGATGCCTCAAAGTGGTTTTTTCCTCTATCACTTCAGTGCAGGGGAGCTAAAAGCTTTGAGTGTGCTTTTTAACCTTGTAATTTCTGTATAGAATAGACATGGCATGTTTTCATGCTTTAAAGACTTTGTTCTTGTTCCCTTTTACAAGGAAACTTGAATGATAGGATTTCCTAAATTGAAAGAACTCATTTCTGGTTTGCTTTCTAATAATTCTGCAGTGATGAGAAGAAACTGACCCATCTTCTTGATTTCATATTTAAATACTTGGGTTGTGCTGACAGGCTCTTTCTTTAAAAAGCCTGTACTTTTGATATTATGTATAAATCAACAGGCAGAAGAGTATTTTCTAGGCCTCTTCTTACATATCTTATATTCACGTGTTTTGTTCTTGCCTAAATATGAGTCATTTCTATTCATGTTGGCCTGGACAGCTGTCAGAAATTTACATACCCTCATGAATAGTGTTTATTGGTGCTGCACAGCCAGCTGGGGTGCGCTGAGCTAATGCTGCCTGCATGTTCTCCAAAGGAAAGAGTACAAACTCAGCTACAGAAATACTTGGTTTTCAGTACCTATGGGAGCATCTAAAGCATTTCTACATTTGGTTCTACTATATTCTTTGCAAAACCATTTTCCGTAACTGTTTGCTTCTGCCAACTTTGTCAAACTTGCAAAAATATTGGGAGCTTGATCTCAGTGCTTAAAGTAGTGTACTTCATGGAGTGTGCCGCATGGTTTGTGTAACAGCGTGAGAGTTAATGCTGAATGTGAAATCCACTTTAGTACAGTGGTGAGTGTCCCCACCTCTCATGTGGGAGACTGGGGGTTTGGTTCCTGCCAGGGAGGCAGCGGTGCCGTTTAAGAGTTGGACTCGATGATTCTTGTGGGTCCCTTCCAACTCAGAATATTCTGATTCTATGAAATTTGATACGAAATTTGCATCTTTTCCTCATCTTCAGTGGTTTGAGAGTTTTGGTTTTTTGCTGATGTTTGATCAAGGTGAATTCTGTATTAACGTTGAACAGTGACCTTGTCCAGAGATACAGGCAGAGGTCTTCTGTGACATGTGTAACCTAATACATTCATAACATATTGGAGAATTGGTAGAAAATAGTAACAATTTCATATTAAAGAGTGCTTTAATTGATAATTTCTGCTGCCGTTCCCAAATAAGCAGTTTTGTATTCTTGTTCTTTCCAGGAAAAAAATGCCTGTAACTTGTTTTACCTTTTCACAGGGGAAGAGGACAAACTTGCGTAAGACTGGTTCTGAGAGAATTGGGCATGGAATGAGAGTGAAATTCAATCCCCTTGCCTTGCTTCTGGATTCGTCTTTGGAGGGGGAGTTTGACCTTGTGCAGAGAATAATTTATGAGGTACAAATACTGGCTTGTAAGACAAGGAATAGCAATCTTGATTCAAACTCGGAAGTTGCAGCTTTCCTGGACTGGGGAAGCTAAAAGAATAGTGCACAAGCTAGACCTGCCCTTGAGGAGATAAGTCCTTAAAGACTGTAAGTGATCATACCTGGAGGCTCATTTTAAGTGTGTTAAATCCACAGTGGGCATTTATCATCAAGACTCAATTTGCAGGACAACTGTTTTTCTCATTTCTTATATAGTGTTTCATCCTCATCTCGCGTGTTACCTGATGACTTGATAAGCAAAATCCACATGAATTTTGCTTACAGTTAAATAGGCAAATAGTATCAGAAATTTGTTAGAAGTACTTTTTCTAGGTTGTTAAGATACTGTTTCTCTGAACCACTCCAGGTATTCACTGTTAAAAGAACACTGCAAACTTACCTATGAGTCTTGTTGCAAGATTGGTGGTTGCAGCCTTGTGCCTGTTACTCATATTCTTCCTAGAAGTATGTCTCATTTCTGAATGGGACAACTTGCATATGAAGAGATGTTTATCCTAGAGAGTTGCACTAGGATGTGAATGGTTCCTTTCTGGCTGAATAGGTTGAAGATCCTAGCATGCCCAATGATGAAGGGATTACTGCGCTGCACAACGCTGTGTGTGCTGGGCACACAGAGATCGTGAAGTTCCTGGTACAGTTTGGGGTGAATGTGAATGCTGCAGATAGCGACGGATGGTAAGGATTTCTTTAAGTGCTTCCTTACAGATACTCTCCACAGCAGAAAGTCCCCTGCTTTGCTCCTATAGAGCTAGCAAAGACTCTTCTGTAGTAGAGCAACAGTAGTTCTCTACAGGGCATCGTAAGAGACTGTGCAGAGAGGAAAATAAGGACATTATCCTAATATCCCCTATATATGAAAAAAACCTGTCTGAGGCCCAGTAGGGTGGATACAGTTGTCAGGAAACTGCTGTTTCTTTGAGATATTTAAGATAGCTTATGCATAACAAGCCTTTTGCTGAAATTCTCAGTGCTCTGTCCATGAGAGAGCCTGTATGTGCTCTGGGCAGTATCTAACCCTGCAAACTCGCCGCAGTTCTTTGTCCAACACTTGGACAACTTTAAAGTGGAAAACCACAGCCTGTGAACTAGGTTTGCAACTGATAATGGATAATGGGTTACAAATCCTTCTTACAGGTAGCTAAGGAGACTATTTACAAAAGGCTGGTGCAGGGGGCAGTGATGTTACTAGTATTTCTGCTGATAATAAAAGTGTCTGAGGCCTGAGAGTGAATAAAAGTGCTTGTGGTCCCTCAGTCTCAGTAGTTGTCCCAATTACCTGCACTTGCCACAAAGTTAAATCTTGAAGTAATTGTCTAAGTTGTAAGAGGCACGATGTCAGGAAGATTTCTGAATGGCTTGTTTCGTATTGATTAATTTTTTAATATGCCCTTAATAAGCGTTCCTGAAATGTTAATGGATTTCTAGAAAAGTGATTTGACTAGAGACCTGTATGGAAACGTAGCTTTAGGGCTCAAGCAGCTCTTGGTAGCTGCTGTCACCTGTGAAAAGCAATTGCTCTTGACATCCTGGGTTAAGTGCTTTGGTGGGAAGCACTCGGTGCTGCAGTTCTGGTTGCTGGAGATCACACATGAAAGTGGTTTGCTCCTGGGGATTTGTGAGCAGTGTAAGCAGTGTCATCTTTTTCTTCTTGCCTTGCAGGACCCCGTTACACTGTGCAGCCTCTTGCAACAACGTGCAGGTGTGCAAGTTCCTGGTGGAGTCAGGTGCGGCTGTGTTTGCCACAACGTACAGCGACATGCAGACAGCTGCAGACAAGTGTGAGGAGATGGAGGAGGGCTACACACAGTGCTCCCAGTTCTTGTATGGTAGGTGTCCTCACTGAGTTTTGGAGTGTGCCAGGGGCTCACCTGGAACTTCCTCAGTACCTTTTGGTTGTGTGCCCATGCTTCGGGTTCCCCTCGGAAAGGGAGAAGTTTAAACCAGCTTCCTTTCACACAACAAGTTCCCTCATGACTAACTTCACAGCATTCAACCTATGGAGGAGATCTGAGGTTCAAAATTTTTGCCTACATTAAAAACTTTGAGTTAAGCCTGTGCATTGACAGATGCTCTAGTGTGAGGTGGCAGTTAGGTGAATCTTGCCACGTGGGTACTTCTTTTACATAAATACCAAAGTGGTACAGATGTCTCAGTGGGTAGTTCATACATGTTACCTAGTGTCCTTAAATGAGGAGCATTCCTAATGTGCACTTTAGAACCAAGAAAGGTATTGCCAAGTTTCTGCTTTGATGGAGATTAGCAAGCACTGAATATGGTTTTTACCTTTCTGGCTTTTCTCCTTCACTCGCATTTAAAAAGAAATCCCATATTAAATTTATATTTTATTCAAATAATAAGACTGCAGAGGTACTTTTAATGGAGAGAATGAATTCCCCTTAGGGTGTGATGAGTATCAGTCAATGAGGTTTTAAATTACTGCATATTTTGTGTGTAATGGGGTTTTAAATTACTTTCCCCTGTTTTTGTATGTAGTTCTTGTCTCCTAGGCACCTACCAGCTGGTATGTCATGTCTCTGTAAGAGGTTAGAGTAACAGCAATGTAACACAGCGTAAAAAGCTGTAATACTGCCTCTCTGGTTTTGTGGAACAGGCAAGATCTGAGTCTATAAGCTGCTCAGCCAGCATATTTCAAAACAGTCTGTCCAGCTGTCCTCACAGCTTGAAAAATGTATCTCTTGGTGGCAGATATACAATTTTCCCTATGAAAGGATGAAGCCTTTCTAACTAGCATCAAAATGTGTAGGCAAAGCAAAATTCCATTTAGTCTTATATCCAGATTCCAAGGATGGTCAGAGAGACCAAATATCCAAGGAAGATTGTAGGACTAGGTAAAAAAAATACTACTTGGGCAATGTTTTGTAGTGTAACTCTGATATGAGTTAAGAGATGGTATCTTTGTGCAGAACAGTCCTTGAGGAATTTCTTTTAGGAATTTGTCTAATTCTTCAATTCAGGTAAACTATCCACAACATCCTGTGGAAAGGAAGTCCATAGATTCACTATACAGGAGGAAGAAATGCGTTCTTTTTGTTTATGGATGGGGTTTTTTTTCTACCCACCATCTGGTGATCTAACTTGATACTCTTTTTTTGCGGGGCGGGTGGAGGTTTTTTTTTTTTTTTTTTCTTTTCAGTAGGTCCTGAAAGGATTTGTAAGGCATGGGCATAATGCCAGTATTTCCAAATTGAAACCACTGAAACTAAAGTATTTCTTGATATATTGTCTGTTCAACTGTCAAGGTTCCATATTGTTCCATTAGGAATTAATCCTATTGATATGACTGGTTCTGGTTGCCTATAGCCATAGTGAGAAATTGATTCACTAGCTAAATGTGTTTCTTGCTGTAAAAAGTTTGGGAATGTGTATCTGTCTTTTTCCAGAACAGATACCACATTAAAACCTGGCCCTCTAAATTCATTTGTAAGGTGAGAAGCCTTGCTCTAATTCATTGATTCAGCTAATCCCTTTTTGTTGTAAATTATGCCCAACATTGAATAACACCAACAAGTACAGGTAAGCTTAAATAAAAACCACTAATCCTTCAGCGTTGACTAAATGACAAGTCTGATGCTGCTTAGGTATGGAATTTTTCACTTTCTAAGATGTAATGGCTGTGCTGTCTCTAACAGCACGTTTGCCCTGCTATCCTTGTGTGACTCTTAACACTTACTTAGGAAATCAGATCCATTGTGTGAGTGTTCTGTTCATGCAGTGGAAGTAATATTTCATGTGATGATCTGGTAAACAGAAATAAAGATTTGAGCAGGTGCTTCCTTTAGCAGATGGGTAAAAATCTTATACAATAGGTTGTATTAAGTAAGGGATGAAAAAGAAAATTACAGGTTTTGTTCTACAATGCACAGTACTCTTTGCTTCTGGAAATACCACAGCCAAACAAAAAAACCCAGTAGGATTCAGTATTTGAAATTTAGAATAATTACCTAAGAGAAGAAAGTGTGGTTAACAGTTGATGAAGATAACTTTTCCAGTTTGCTGCTTAGAGGTTGAGGAATGTGTACAGAAAGAATAGTACAGTAATACCTCACCCTTCGTGAGGAACGGGTCTCCTGGCACTCTTGCAAACTGTCTAATTCGCAAACAGCCACGGGTCATTAATATGCACACAGGCCATGCCCACTGCTCCACCCCCAGCCAATCAGAAGCACTGGGGAGTATTTTCCACTCCTCCCCAAAGGCTCTCCCAGCACAGGGGAGCAAAGGGAAGCATTTCTGAGCCCTCTCCAACTGGGGAGACCCCTGAAGAATCCCTCGGCTTCTCTTAGTTCAAGCTGCCACTTCCACAGCTGCTGCCAGGCTGCTGCCACTGCTCATGCTTGCACTGCCTCCACAGCAGGGAAGGGGTGTCCTGGGACTGTGGTTGGCACTCCTGGAGCCTGGGAAACCTTAACTTTGCAACACTGTGACACCCAGGGCCCCTTATGGTGGGGGGTGGTGCCGGTGTTGGGAGTCCCGGAAGAGTCAGCACTGGCTGTATGGACCCAGCAGAACAGCGATTCCCCTGCTGCAGCTGGGGAGGGGAGGGCATGGGGGAACAGAAGTCTTCTTCTGGCGCAGCAGCTGCAGCAACGGCGCTGCCCTATCCCAGCACACAGCGCTTGCCCCACCGCCACCACGGCCAGCCCAGACCTTCTTTCCCTGGGGCTATGTCATCACCAGGTGCACTGGGAGTGCAGTCCCCAACCACAGACTGCATTGCCTTCCCTGCCTGTAGCCATGGAAACAGTAACACACCCGGCAGGGGTCAGTCCCCAGCTGGGCTTAGAGCAACAGCAACAGCTGGGCACAGCAACAGCTTGTGGCAGTGCTGTGCTGCGTCTCAGTGGCCGCCCGGGGCATACTGCCACATGAGCCTTCCATTGTAGGGACGGGGTGTGGAGACACACGGGAGCGGGGCAGGGACCGGAGCATGGCACCATGAGACCATGAACACCACGGGAGCAAGAGGCACCGCATGCCCTCCCTGCGGGGCTGGGCCAGTCCTGCCCCACAGAGAGCGCTGGCACCACCCCTCAGTGAAGCAGAGGCACTGCGCATGCCTTTGCCAGGAAGCTCCGTGAATCACTGAGGAAATTTGCGAGAAAAATTTCTTGCACAGTGAGGTTGCAATGCAGCAAGGTATTACTGTATCTCGTTTTTGGCTACCACTGTAAAACGGGCAAGTCGTAAGTAACATCTGCAGGCCATATTTGTGTACTCCAAAACACCTTCATCCAGGACGTGTATCAGGAGGTGCATCAGAATGTGTATCAGAATTGTGTTTCTGAAGTCAGCATTCAAAAAAAGCAATCAGTATAATGTCAGAAGTTAAGAACTGGTGAGAAGTGTTTTAGTTAACCAAAAGCAGCTAGCAGGCAAATCTTTCAGGTGCAGGTCTGAGACGCACCTTGTTTTAAAGTTTTGAAATAAAGCGACATGGGTGGGAAATGACACTACAGCCATCAAAATGACAGTGGTGGTCAACCTGAGCAGCTTTTCCTGTCTTTGACACAAAGGAGTTAGTGATGGACTAAGTACAAACAAGTGTTTTTTCCTCATCACTTAGAAAGTGTTACCTCAAGAACATGAACTTTTATTAATCAGCGCTGCTCTCCCCATTGACCTTATTTTTGAACACATGTAAGGAAGGAATCTGCTGTGCGTCAGGACTAACTTAACATTGTCACCTCTTGCAGGACTGACTTTGAGTAGGCTGATGGCAGCAAGGTGCCAAGTGTAATAGGAATTGCTGTATGTTTGTTTTATGCTTACTGGAGAGCAGTCCATGAAACAAACAGTCTTTCTATCTGCTGTCTTTATTTTTTTTAAATTTTTTTTAATGATTATTTTTTAATTGAACTGCTGTGTGTTTTCAATATTGCAGGAGTGCAGGAGAAAATGGGAATAATGAACAAAGGAGTGATTTATGGACTCTGGGATTATGAGGCTCAGAACGATGACGAGCTGTCAATGAAAGAAGGCGACTGCATGACAATCGTGCGACGGGAAGATGAAGATGAGGTTGAGTGGTGGTGGGCACGGCTGAATGACAAGGAAGGCTATGTTCCCCGCAATCTGCTAGGGGTGAGTCTCTGATACTTCCAAAGTTAAAAAAACACACACCCCGGTATGTGAGGTATATGCAGCACTATGTGCTTATTGTACCTTTTGCACCTAGGTTTTAGGTGCAATTTTAAAAGTCAAGAGGAAGAAGTTCACCTTCTCCATTGTAACAGGTTTTACCCTGGCTAGATGCCAGGGGCCTGAATGGTCACTCAGTCCCAAAATAATAAGGTGATATTCAAAGGGTGGGTTGGAATAAGGCAGTTTAATATAAGCAAAAATGAAGCAAAGCAAAGGAACTAATCTCTACTTCCCTTCAGCACAGGTGTCCAAACACATCTAGGGATGCAGGGCTCCTATAAGAGTGTTGAGAAGGCAGCCACTGAGAACAATGAATGCCCCCCTCTTTCTGCTTCCTTCCTCAGCTTTTATATCTGAGCTGACATCATATGGTATGGAATATCCCTTTGGTCAGTCTGGGTCAGCTGGCCTGCTCGTGTGCCCTCCCAGAATCTCGTCCTCAGTTGGGGTGAAAGGACACAAGTGCCATGTGTGCCTGGCTGTAGTAAAAACACTTGTGTGTTATCAACACCCTTCTAAAGCACAGCACTGTGAGGGCTGCTATGGGCTCAGACAGACCCAATACATACATCCATTTATTCATTTGGGGAGCAGAATGGGTTAACACCTTCTGTTTAAGATACCTAACACAGATGATAGTAATATGTGCATGAAAGAACAACATGTATCACCACCCTTCAATACACAGCAAGCTCTGATACTAACCTTGTTCTCACCATGTTAGAGAAAAAACCCCTTTTAATCAAAAATGATGTGTGCATAAAGTTTTGTTGAGCATGTTCTCAGACACATGGTGTGATTTTCGGGGCTGTCCTGTGCAAGGCCAAGTACTAGACTCAGTGATCCTTGTGGATCTCTTCCAACTCATAATATTCTGATTCTTTGTGAACAGAACTGTTTTTCCCCTCTTTCCAAAAGTGGTGTGCTGGCACAAAGGGCTTTAAGAACTGAAGCTTGCATGAAGAGTGAGTCATGAGTCCTTCCCTGTGTAGGCATATACAGTGCACCTTGTGATCTGAGGATGGTTTCACAGATATAAACACTGCAAAATTCTAGGCTTTTTCCTAGTGTTGAAAAAAGAAATTACACTGCTAAGCAAAGGCAGATCTTTGTTTTCACAGAATCACAGAATACTATGAGTTGGAAGGGACCCACAAGGATCATCTAGTCCAACTCACCATCTAACACCCATACAGAGACCAAACGCAGACTCCAGAATGGTGAACATAAACCTAGTTCCCTCACAGGCGCACAGGTCACTCCGAGCCAGAAGGGACCCAAAGGACCATCCAGCCCAACCCCCCCCCAGCTAGACCAGATCAAGTTTTCTCTGGTTTTTAAGTAATATTTAACAGTAATATTTAAATGATGGCGTCTTTTTCTCATCACCTTCCATACTGCCTCTTTTATTAAGAAGAACTGCATACAAGTAAGCTACTTTCTCTTCATGGCTGAGTTGCTAGAAAACTGTGGCAGATGGACACATGTATAAAAATTCCATTAAGCTTTTTTCAATAGTTGCCCTGCTGCTGGAGATAAAAGGTTCTCCACGATTAACAACTGACTTTCAGCTGATTGGTTTGTGATGCTTGAAAGAGGCTGAACCTCCTTCCTCCTGCAGATAATCCTTACCCTTAAACTGGTTAGATTTTGTAGAGTGACTGAATCTAATGCAAAATCAGATCTTATTTCTGTGTCACTTTCAGGTCAGGCCTACCCACAATGTACTGTAAAGATCTCTAAGGTAGTACTTCAGATGTCCAAAATAAACATTTCTAAATTGAAAGCAGCCATTGGCCCTGCACAGTAAGGTTAAAGTAGCAGCTTTTTTTATTTTTCGCCCACTCCAGGCTGAATTGTGCATGTGTTTACTTGTGCATAAGCTTGTGCAGTCAGCCTAAGCACAGGTGTGCAAGAACATAAGCAGCATCTGTGCTTCTGTGAAAACAAAAAGCACAAGGCAACACAGCTTAATGACAGGATCACAGCTCAGCACAAACACAATCTCTGAACAGAGTCTTTGGGGGAAACTACCCAAACACAGCATTAACTGTTACACTCTTGTGTCTGTTCAATTGTTGTTGTACTGCTAATGAAATATTCTGTGGTTTCTCTCAAAAGCCATTACTGGACTCTTAAATACAGTTGGAATCCAGGCTATGATGTTCAGCACAGAGGAAAATGCTTGGTAGTTTAATATATTCTTAAGTTGTATTTTCTCCTAGTTGTTTTATCCTTTTGCAGTTAGGTGTACTGAATAAAAAGAGGGATTAAATTATATGCTCCAGTAGTCTACCCTTCTTAGTGATGCCCTAGCTCCCTAAGCTAATAATACTGTCAAACAAAACCTTTTGAACACTGTCAGGTGTTATGGTGCTGTAACTGACTAATTTCATCTCTGCTAGCAATGAAATCATAGCAGGCTGAGATAGACCTCAGGGGTGAAGTTGTTGGCCTTCTCTTAATCATTAGCTGATTATGAAAAAAGTAGAAAGCCAGTCTCATTGAAGGGAGAAGAGGGCACCTTAAAGGAGAAATTTAGGTGAAAGAATGAACATGTAATGCAGACGTGCGTTGCCATTTAGAGCATGGAGGATTCATGCCTTTCTCCTAATTGTATGAATTGTATCCTATTTTCACGTGCCAGTAGCCATGCTTTCCAGAAGAGGAGTTGTTCCCAAAGCCCTCACAAGCAAAAGCCAAGAGCTTCCCAAGCATCTCAGTGCTGTTGTGTGCTGTCTCAAGCTGTGTCCTGTCAGTTGTCACCCTGTATCCTGTGTGTGTGGCCAAAATGTGTGAACAGCACATGGCTCAAAGGCCACAGGGTGGCAAGTACCAATTTATGGCTGGACAGCTAAATTAATTGAACTGGCCACCCACTCTCCACTGACTAAAGCACAGCTCCTACAGTTCCATGGTCCTTCTGCAGCCAGATGTTTCCACCTTGCCCAAAGTTACATATGTATGTAAAATTGATAGGCACTGAGAGACAAAGCAAAAATCAAACTTTAATACCTCTCTCGACCTATTTATAAAACAGGGAACAATCCTACAGTTCACTGAAGACAAAAGTCTCTCAACTTTAGCCATGTGCTTTTCCTGGCCCACCCCCCTGGTCAGAGTTGGAGGTACTGAATTGTGCTGTTCGGTACCTTCCTTGTGCTCTGATGTGGTTGGTGGGGTTTTTTTGTTTGTGCCCTGGGTGTGTTCTATAATCATGCTTTTTTGCTAGTGCAGATAACATTAGCAGTGTAGCACCAAAGAGAAATTTCTTGTTCCTTTGTCTTTAAAAATGTAACCTTTTAAAGCAAAAAAATTTAAACCTCATTTTTGTTTTATCCTCAGCTATACCCAAGGATTAAACCTAGACAAAGAAGCTTGGCATGAAATAGTACAGAAGCCAGATTCTTGAAGTACTAATCATGGATGACTTAGGAAAAAAATTCATTTTGTATTGGTTCCAAGATCATGAGACTTATTTCAATGACAATGTAATTTGAAAGCTATGAAGAATGTGCTTTGAAAACAAATGAAGGATTGATGCATTAGCAAATGGATGAGGGCATTGTACAAGATGAAATAATGCTTACAAGCCAATGAAATTCTGCTGCCTTTGGCCGAAGCAAGCTGTTATGTTCAAGTACCCACTTGGATTTCTTCAGACATGGCAGAAGAGAATTTCACATTTTTTCTGCATTAAGTACAAAGACCTTTTCACTTTACCGTTGAAGGAATCATGAAACGGGCAACTTGGCTTTGTCCAAATTTGTCCCAAGGGTTTTTCCAGATGGGAGAAATTAAAGGTATGTGCACAGCACCCAATTGCTTATTGCTGGAAGCAGAATGCTTGTTAAAGAAGCGAAACTGAAGTGCATCTGAACAGCAACAACCACATGACGAGTCCATCAAGCAATAACTTTTAAAAAAGCTGTAGCATCTTAGAAACTATATGTATTCAAAGTATTATGTGCTGTAACAATGTAGTTTTAGATGCCTCTTTTTACAAAGAGCCTCATGTATTTATTGTATTTTGTACTTTGAAGACTAAGTGTAGAACCTTTCTGTAGTCCTAGACAACTTACTTGTTTTTACTCCACTGTGATGCCATTAAACTTTTGTCTCCTCTTAAAGCTTTAACTTTGGCAGTTTTTATTAGACCCTCTGAAAATGTTACCAGTACAACAGTGCTGTTCTACATCACACTAACAGTCAACCAGTTGCTGTATTAAATTGAACCCCTCCTTCCCCATCCATCCAAGATACACTTCTGCATTTAAAATGAAGCTGAATCTGTTAGTTGAACATAACCTTTGTTAACCTTAACAGCTAAGGGATGCACTTAAAAAAAAAAGACCTGAGACAAGTATTTTCCAAATAAAGCCTTTCCTGTGGAACTACCCTTTATATCTCTGTGTTTAGGAATGATTTGATAATGAACACTGCTTAAGAGAGGATCCAGTATTTCCTTAAGGGCATTTATGAATTGCCTCAACATGCAGGCTCATGTTTTCCTCCCAGGTAAGACACAGAAGGAAAAAAAAAAGGTGGCTGGAAGTACAAGAAATGCTTTGTAAGAAGGGCACAAGTCCTCAGGTGGGCAAACTTAAGGCAGCAGAAATCTGCTCATGATCACAGCCTCGTGATATTAATAGGCTACACACAGGGTATATGATATCAATTGCCTATCTTAGAAACCTTTAGTTTTTTCAAGCATGAATCTTTTAAAGTATCCGACTGTCTTAACATCTCCTGAACTGACACAGAGCCAGAATCAGCTCCAGAATGCTGTTTTTCCCCTTTTAAAGAAGTTCTGTTCCTGAAATCAAAAGATCTGCATGTGTGTGGTGATCATGTATCCTAAGGGGAAAAAAAAAAAAGGTGCTTAGTGGCAGCAGAAATAAGTCTTACAAACTTTATTTCTACTCTTTTTATTTAAATACGTTCTTGTATTTCAAAGGAAGATAAATAACATGCAGGAACTCAAGATTCCACCTGAGAGGATGGACTTGTTCATGGAAGAGTCTTTTTGCCAACAGCTGCCTGCTCCAGGCACAGCAATAGTCATGGGGGAGAAAGATTTGTCCTTCAGTTTGGTCAAATATGTACTTTCCATTCAAATTCTTCTTGACTAGAATAATGCTGGGGCTGACAGAAAGCATACAAGGGACCCCTGTCTCTGAGTACAGGTGTTTGGGTAAGATATGCAGTACTGTCCCATTTCTAATTTCAGATAGGCACTGTGGAGTTGTTATTCCAAAAGCACTTATTAAACCAGACTGTCAAGCTATACTGAGCTTGACTCCTCCAGGAGTCCTGCAAAACACCTTAAACACAAAGATACTAGCAAAGCAGGTTTTTCTGAAGTTGCACTGAGGAGTCATACTAAATTAAAGCCTTTGTCCAGAGGATATAGTCGATAAATACTGTCAGACCCATAAAAATGAGGTTGCAAATTCTTCTGTTGAAGTAGAATGCTTTGCTTCTTGCAAGTGCGTGCAAAATTTGCTCTGTGTAAGTTAAGGCACATTCATGTTAGGGTATTACTTGTGTGGAGCTTGATTATCTTCACTTGCTCATGCTCTTTTTGATGTCTCGAGCTGATGCCAGTGGCTCAAATGACAGTAAGGCACAGCCACTGTAATGAGAGAGAGAGGAAAATGGCTCAAGGTTAAACTTAGTAAAAAGACTTGTAGCGAGTATGCACATGCCCATTTCTAGAATAAAGGCAACCTGTTGTTACAGATATATTTTAGGATCTTTCCTAAATGATTTAAATTAGTATCTCATTTAGGTCAAAAGAGTTTTGGGATGATTTGTACATTACTTCTTTATGTCCAGAAATAAGTTCTATTCAGGGCATAAGGAAGTCGCACACACATAGGAGGGGACTTTTCTTCACACTCAGTGCTTCCTTCAGGGCACAGATTGTGCAGAAAGCAGCAGACATGGACAAGACCATGAGTCACTGCTGCACCTACATTTTACCCTGTTGACAGAAAAAGCAGGGAAGAAGCCTGAATATCATCCAAAATTACTGCCAATACAGGGATAAGGGGCTTCTGGTGCAAGTAACCTTCTCTGGGTGTTAGAGAATATGCTGTGATGTAGGTATATTTGTAAAAGGTAACCTTTCTTAAGGCTGCTTACAAATACACAAGCTAGATAAATCCAGCATAGATGTGAATACATGTAACGAGCCATAATCACTCAGAATGGAGCAGGACAGACTCTACTGTTTACATCCCCCCATCTCCCTGCCCTCAAAAGATGAAAACACATGTATAAGAGATGAACTTACATTAACAAGATCCAATTCTATTGTTCCAGTTTTCTCAGTATCCAGTTTTTTAAACATTTCTGTGGTGGAAGAGAGATGACAGACAAAGATGAATATATAAACTAATTGGAAAGCCTTCCCCTTCCTTGTGCTTCAGGATCAAAAAGGAATCTAAAACTTGACAATACCCCAAACCTGAAAGGGCCACATCATTGTGCTAGAACAAGACCGAATATTTTTAATAGCTGTCTAGTATTTTTTAATTAATATGTGGAACACTGCCCAAGGTTCATCAGCCTGTTCTAAAAGACTTGTTCCTAGATTTAGGAGGACCATGCAAACTGGGTTGCCACGTTATCAGTTTTACTGAATTTGTCTGAAATCCTTATCGTGGACTTCTGGACAGTTATCCTGCTGAAAACACAAGGCAACAGTGTCTATGTAGTTATTAAGTGTGTACTCACTGAACAAGGTTTCGAGCCGAATCAAACACCGGACAAAGTTATCAAAGTCAATGATGAGGTCTTCATCAGCAAAACGAGCCACAATGATCTGATGTAACTGGCAGTTCAACTTGAACCCTAAAAATACAGTGTCAGGGATTTTAAAAAGAGAAAGAAAAAATTCCAAATCTCCAATCAACAAAAAACCCCCCAGCCTTACACACTATCAGAAATTCAATTATCTACTTTTTGTTAAAATCTGAGACTTTAAGAATATTTACTTCCTTTTGGAAACTCCCTTCTGTACTCAGAGTGATTTAGAGCTGTGACTAGGTCACACGTGCTCTTCCTGCCATGTGTGCTCCCACATCTGTACTCGTGTTTCCCAGGGGACATGGCCAATTGCTCCAGCTCATGGTCCTTCCCTGGGTGACGAGGTGGCTGCCAGACTTGGCCCAGTGAGACCTGAGATGGAAGCAGTGGCTTTCTGTGGGCAAATGGGTCTCTATTTCCGAAGTGTATTTAAACATTGATATGAAAGAAACACTGCCTCATCTTACGTGGTGACAAGAGTGGAAAAGTCCAGATTACTCAAAAGTGGACATCAGGATTATCCCAGAAGTTAATTTGGGATCATATGGCTCTTTGACACCCTCTGCACTGTCATAGCTCAGACTGGCTTTTCCATGGTTGCAGTAGCAAACTGACTCTTAACACTCCTGTAAGCATCACCCATTCCTTGGTCAAGCCACTTCCATTCCCTAGGTCACAGTATCCTGGCTCTACCAGTTTTTGCCAAACCCACATAACAGTGTGCTGTTACAAGACCAGATTGTTGCAGTTATTTGTGCTTCTCCAAAAGCTGGTCACCAATGGGAATAACTGCACATCTGTCACTCCTTTGAGATGGTGCTTTTAGTGCACCTGTGTTGCAAGACAAGAGCCCAGGCTGAGTGTCTACATCACATGGAGACTTTCAGGTCTAGGGGCACAGGATTTTTCAGTTTACAAGTGATACACAGGAGACTAGTGAGCATCTATCAACCCAGGATGAAACAGATATAATTCTGTAAAGAGGATTATATCAGTATAATGTAATCAATATAAATACCTGCTGCTTCCAGCGCCCTCCTCATCTCATACGAGTTCATGGTACCAGATCGATCCACATCGATTTCCCTGTAAGTTTTCTGCAAAATACAAAACCCAAAGTCAAACCTTGACAGTAACTCAGAGCATGATTTGGCTTTCATGAGAAGTGAAACATTTTGAAATTTAGCCTGTGGAGTATTTGCAATAATGGTCTGAAAAACTTGATACTTGAGTAGCTTTAGAAAGTAAGTAATTTACTCTGGAGAATTCCTTGAAGACCCATAAAAAGATGCCACTATCACTACCACAGTGTAAACATTGACACCAAACAGAACTGTCAAGTAGAACAGTATATTTGGATGAGAGTTAAAACACAAACTGTTTCTAGAATAAGTCAGGAGAGGCAGCCTCTCCTTCAACCCTTCACCCCAGCACCTGCATGACAAGCATCACAGCCCTGGACTCCAAGGGACATAACCTGGGGCACTGAAGACACACAGTTCCTGCTTTGGGAAATGTGACTGCACATTGCATGAGGCAAATCAGCCTACAGCCACCTCTACATGTGATTGGGTGTCCTCCCAAAAAGATTGCAGCTTACCTGGTATTTCTGAATCTTCGTCCAGAGGGTGTGGAACTCCTTCAGTCCCAGTTTACCACTCCCATCATTCTTCTCTGAGTTAAGGTAATTTCTTTGGAGGGAAGAAAAATGGGATTTCTCTCCCTGTACTTACTTTATTTACATGGGCAGTTGTGACAAAACAAAATAGCAAGTAAAAGGATGCAAGTCTTCTCTGAAAGACTTGTCCTCTATGCAGGACTCATCCTGTTGAATACACAATTGTTGGCCAAGGTGTCTTTCTAAATCAACAGTGATTGATTCCTTTGAACTGTGACCAGTTCACAAGCACCTTATGCCCCAACTTGGCAATCATCTTTTCACTACAAGTATATATCAGCTGAGATGATGTCATTTTGTTCTGTGTAGTTGGTTCAACACCTGCAGTTACAGGAGCATGAGTCCTAAGTCTGGATTATAAACAGGAAAAACCAAAATCAAGCCTGCTATTTGGAGAACTTAAGTTCTTGTGCAAACAGCTAACAAAAGAACCTAGTCATGGCATGACTCCCAAAATCTGCTACGGAGTTCCTATGGACTGCCAAAATATAGTAAAGCATCACCCAGTGTTAGTCATTTTCCCTTTTTTCTAACTCTGCAATTCAACTCCCACTACACAGAGAAGCCGAACACAACTATTCTTAGACTTGATCCTTCATCCTACAGTTTTGCCTGTACTCTTCAGAGTAAAATCTCTTAAAATCCTGCATATTCTCTGCTTCCTGTGTTGCATGTTAAAAGACTGTATTTGTTTCCCTCATCTTCCATTTGCTAAGTCCTCATGGCTTTATACAGTGATCCCCCGTTACTTGGGGGCTGTTGGGTCTGGTCCTCCTCATGTGAATCGTGGGATCTGCGAAGATAGTGACCCCACTACATAGTTGAGTACGCCACGCCCGTAGCCACGCCCCCTCCCCTAATAAGGTCTGGAGGACAGTCCTGAGAGCGGGGCTTGTTTCAGATGACTGGCTGTGCTCCGCCGGGGCGGGCAGTGAGCGGTGGGTGCCAGCGCCGTGCGCCGCGTGAGCGGCGGGACTGGGGGCTGAGCAGACTGGGGTCGTGGTAGGTTCCGCGAACCCGGCATGTCCCACAACTTGCTGGAAAATCAACAGCGAGTATGGGATCTCACAAATTACAGATCGCGACTATGCAGAGGATCACTGTAATGCTCTTATGAACTCCAGCCACATAACAGGGAGGTGAATTGCACCCAGATATGCACGTACAACTCTATAGACAAGGCCTTCCACACCATGAGAGCCAAGTGCCTTTTCTCAGCATGACATCACTCTGTTACCAGCTAAACCAGAACACAAAAGAGCTGGGAAGACTTCAAAGCAGATTGTAATGTCTGATAATGGATTTCCCCCTATGCCTGGGACAAGGGCCTGCTTTTTTAGGGGCACCAGGGTAAAACTAGCTTCTCCACCTCAGGAGTCATTAGTACATCAGGATGGACCCATCAGGGAGCAAAGGAATCCCACCCACTTCAGCACAGGCAGAGGAATATCATCTAGGAACAGCCTTAAAGGATACATCTAACAGGTCAACCATAATTTTGCATGTCTCAATACTAAAGCCATCAGTTTTAATATCTTGGCCTGTAAAGAAAGAGCAAAATACAGGATTATCATTGCTTTCGGTGCCACGGCACCTTCCCAAATAGCTCATGAGCTCTCTGATCACTGTAGACACAGTAGTCTTTTCTTGCTTCTGTGAAATTGGTGGCTTCCTTTGCAGCTGACAAAGAGGCTTTGAGTGAAAGCAAACAGCCAGTTAGTCCAGTTTGTAGGTGTGCTACAGAAGCAAGAGACAGAGATAAAAGCTTTCCTGCAAAGATAAGGGTGGACTTCTGTGGACAATGTGGACTTTTAAGTTGTGTAGGTCAGCAGTAGATAGATTCAGGCAAGGGCTGAACATCAAATCAAGCTTGGCAACCAGCACACAGACATACAACACAGTCCTGACCACCTGGATAAGACTTCACTTCAGAAATTTAAGAGACAATTATTTCTCCAAGCACTTATTTCTTGAGCACTGTTCAGTGGAAGGGAAAATAATGCAGAGCCAAACTAGGAATCACTTCACAGAAAAAGAAGTCCAGAGCTTCAAAGTGCCATTTCCCAGCGCCAGATGCTGGGATAAAAGACACCCATATGTACCCTGCCAAAGCACCTTCTGTGAACCACCTTCTGGGCTGGCACAGCCCCAGCATTTCTTCAGCTTGAGAGCATGTGGCTGTGGCCGTGGCCATATGGAGGGCCAAGGGCAGGTCTGGGGAAGAGCCCAAGGCTTTGACTCTGCCCAGGTCCATGGTGCACTCTGTGCTCCCACAATGGAAACCTGCTGGTGGCCAACTGAAGCTGCTGCTGGAGGAAGGTACTTACGTTTAGCCATGATCCTATTCAAGATGGTGCGCAGTTCAAAGGCAGAGATCTCTGCATCCTGTGGAAAAGAAGAAAAGAAATTTTTCACTGTCAGCTGCAGACACCATCTGCAGTTTCTGACTCCTTTGGGCAAGTTGGCCCAGTTCAAACGTCCTTTGGAGTGAATTTCCCTGGCATGGAAACACAAGCATTAAGCTCCCCCCCTACCATTCCCAGGAGCACCACCAATTCCCAGACATTAGCACACCCAACTGCAAAGTGTGCCAAAGCCCTTGGGCACAGAGAGCAGCCCCGGGGAGAAGGCACAGCCCAGCCCTCGAGGGACCCCTGTACCTGCACCACATGCTCTGCCCAAGGACAGAATTAAGACCCTGCAGAGATAAAAGTCGAGCCTGCAGTTCAAAAAAAGCAAAGGCTGTTCACAAGAAGCACTCACAAATCCATTGTATAAGTAGATGGGTAACTACACAGATTTTGGCAAGCACAATTATGCACACACTTGAGATCTGACTTAGCACAAGAACTAAACCGTCCACGGGGAGGCATCTCTCTTGCCCACTCATCTATGATGCCATTAAGATATTACCAGAAAAATACTCACACTTCCTGCTAGCTGTCCAAAAAGCTTTTTAAAGCTGGGTTCAATGTCATCTTCACTAATCTCAGTCTAAAAGAAAGAAACAGAGAATTTGGAAAGGGGGACATTTTCTGCCTAGGAAAGACCATGCATTTCCTTGCCCCTAGTAAAACAATTTAAATAGCAAAGTTGAAGGTAGAGAGTGTTCTTGCTATGATTTTAACCAGATTTATTTTCAGGGGCACCTTAAAATGCTGGCATTGCAATTGCTGGAAAAAAAAATCACATATGGGGTACATGTATTAGTAGCCGAAATATCCCCAGCTCCAACAAGACTTAACATATGGTGAACCTCTAGTTACCTATGGAAACAACATCACATGCAAAACCACTCCTACTGCTGAAAGCTGCCTTCCTGGATTCCTGGAGAGCAAAGGGACTGTGACTCCAGTTAACTCTTCAGAGTGTACTTGATCTTCTCTACCTAAGAAGTCTAAGCTCTGGATAAAGGACAACACATGTTTCCACTATATTGCTCATGATATTTCCACCTGCTTGACACTATGGGTATTGAAAGGTCTTTTCCCCAAATTCTTGATAATACCCGATAAAATTATCTCAGTTTAAAACATCAAAGTTAATATACCTCTTCAAAATTGGCCTCAATTTCATCATCTATCACCCTAGAAAGGTAAAGAAATCAAAATTAAAATCAAAACAACTCACTTTTATGATGCTTTTCCTTAAACCTTTAGTTAAAGAGAGATGCTTTAAAATATGAAAATGAGTATTCAAAAGTTACTGGATTAAGCAGTGACAGACACTGCATACCACAGGGAAAGCAGTATTTTGCCAGCTATAGCAACACATTACAAACTCTGCAATGTACTGCAGAGCCACTGACAGGATTTTGGGTCACATGTAACTCTCTGGGTCACTCAGTGTCACTGCCTACGGCCCAGGGCCAAGCTCTTGGGAGCAAATCAAACTTTATTTAGTAATTTTTTTATTTTTCCTTTTTTTTCCTTTAAAACAGCAAGAAGTGAGAGCCCTAAAGGAATTCTTGCATGGTTCATACTGTCCTGCAGGTGCTGTGGAAGCACCACAGCTACATAAGCACTGCTAAGGGCCCACTCAAAGCTGAATCTCAGACATCTCAGTTTTCTGACTGCTGAAGAAACATGCAGCAAAATATTAATGGATAGAGAAAGGACAGAGTAAGGTTTTTGCTTGTTTTGGATCAGGGAAATTAATACAAAGATCCCATATCCCTTCCTGAGGCTTTAGCCTAGCCGCTCTTTAAGATTTGACATTTAAATTTTTTCATGGTTTTACAGTGTGGTTTGAGCCAGTTCTGCTAAACCCACTTACCAAAAGGTATCATTTGGTTGAGCAAATACCTTGAAATTTTTCCATCCTGATCTTACCTGTGCTGGGGTACTCAGCTGCTCATGGCCCCATAACTACAAATGTCTGCTCAGGCAGGGAGATAATTTTTTTTTTTTCTTCACCATTCCTTCCTGCTAAGTTTTCTCAAACTTTCATGAGGGAACTGGGGACAAACAAGAACTGCTGTGTTCCCATCCACACAGGGCCATTGTGCATCCCTTCTTACCCTCCCAGGAATCAGGTGTACCCTACCCCTGGGCTGTTCCATCCTAGAGATGGCTCTTGTGCTCATACTGCTCTTACATGGTTACACAAAACTACATACGTGGAGTTTGCATTTTTTTCAGAGAAGACCCGCAGACAGAAGTCCCCGTTCTTGTTGGGTTCGAAGGTCGAGGGCACGATGATATATTCTCCTGCAGGGAGCTTGAACCGGTTCAGCACTTCTCGGAGATTGATAAAGGTGTTTGATTTTTCTCTTGCTTTGTTGGTCAGGAAAAAGTTTTTGCTCAGATGAATATTTGTCTGGCCAGAAAACTTAGGAAAAGCGAAGAAAGAGGAAAAAATCCACAATCTGTGTGCATTTCCATTTACAAATTTAAAATGTAACAAATATGTCAATTAGTGATGTATGAAGGGACAAAACAAGAAGAGTAAAAGATGTCTGTTTGCTAGAACTGAAAGAAAAGAGCAAGGGGGTGGGTGCATCCCACCACAGCACCCCTGAGATGCAGCTCCAAATGTATGTTGCAGATCATTACAATAAATCGTTTGGGCCATGCTCTTTGTTTGCAGATGATGACCGGTGTCTGAAAACATTTGTCAAATTCTTCTGCTATTTTTCTTTGAACTGAGATGGCGTTTGAGCCGCGTTCCTCTCGTCCTCAGATCTGGTGCCACCTGGAGACCACAGCTGAGATCTGCCTCTGAGGTCAGGCTGCCTTAAGGCAGAGAGCCCACTCACGGAGGGCTCCGAGAGTAAAATATTTGGAGTGTAACATCTAATGAAAGGTGTCCCTGCCCATGGCAGGGGGGTTGAACAAGATGACCTTTACCCAAACCATTCTATGGTTCTATGATCTTCCAGATTAACTTTTCTGTGCAGGGTCTTACAGGTGGGCTATTTCAGCTCTACAAGCCAACACCAGGAATGTGCATGTTTCAGAAATCTCCTCCTTCCTGTTCTCCCACATTTTTAAGAATGCACAACCTGTCAGACCCGCTGCTGCAGTTGGAGATAAAATTCCACCTCTTGGGGAAAGGAAAAGTCACAGGACTGTGGCTAGCATCTCTTTTTTCAAGGAAGTAAGATTTTTTGACCACTAGGGTGAGAGCTGAGTGGCTGACACAGTACTGCTAAGGCACTCCAAGGTAAATAAGAAATCTAATTAACAGCCCCCCTTGTATTGCACAGGCACTGCTGCATTGCCATCCCTCTCTGATACCCAGGGCACACTATTAGCTATCTGCAGGTAGAAACAGAGAAATACTAATGAAGGTGGTGCTTAGGGAAATGAATACAAACACCTCCTTGGAATATTATTCCTGTGTCAAACCTCAGCTCTGCGCAAAGCTGGGAAAAGCAGCTGTGCTCTGTGGGGCAGGTGTGGGTCTGGGCTGGGAGAAGACCCATGGAAAAGCTGCCTTGGTGAGTTTCTGCAGTAAAGAAGGCTCTTAGCCCAATCCAAGACACTCTTAAAATGCAACATGGCTCAGGGTCCCTTCTAAAATAAATGGCCTCTATCTTTTGACTCTGGACATGTTGTCCTGCAGGGAAGGAGGATCCTCTGAACCATTTCTTCTCACAAGCCATTCAGCCCCAACTCTGCACCTTGACCACCAACACATGCTACATACCTCTGGGGGCACCTGCAAGGAGAAAAGGAGAGAATTACTTGCTCGTTGAATGGCAGCTCCAGGGCTGCTTCTTTTCACAGTTAGTTAGCAGGTACATCCACTCTTAAAAAAAAAAAAGACTTTGCTTAAGGGGAAGGTGAATGTTGAACCTACAACATGCAATGCTGAGTGCTGGCTCAGCTCTATCCCAGAGGCAGGTGAGGTTCACCTGGGGCTGTGTGGCCACAGTCTGGCACAGATAGGATAGTTGTGGCTTCCTGCTGAATCTCCCTGCAGCCCACTGTGGTGGTTTTTTGTAGGCTCAATTTCTCTATTTTTCCCCACCTTCTCGCCCTTCTGACCTCTCCACTGTACGGAGGCAGAGGCTGAGCAAGGCAATAATGCAACTTTCTGTTTCAAGTCAACTTAGCTTTGCTTTAAACTTTATTATACTATGGGGACCAGCTCCTTTGACAAGCTTTCCAAATCTGGGATACTGAGAAAACAAGCATTTGCACATATTGTTTATGGTGATTGAGCAACCCACAGACAAAACCACCACTCCTATTTTCACTGCCACTTAGGCACTGCTGCTTTGCAGCTCTGTCCTGCTTCAGGAGCTACCATAGACACAGCTCTCACCCTTCACTCAGCAGAAGGATTTTCACAGGTGTTTTGGCTGGTTCCGCTGCTGCTTTCTCGCTTCCCAAGGCAGCACAGATGTCCCAGGTAGGGTCACATCTCTACCATGACTGTTCCCATGCAGCTGCTGTTCACCACAGACTGACAAGTGAAAGGGAAACTGGATTTCTGCACTTCGTATTTTTTAAATAGTTCTTCTGATCTTTCATTTAGAAATACAGAGTATTAGCACTGGGAAATGGCCTCTGTAGGTCATATGGTCCAAACCCCTACTCAAAACAAGGCTGATATCAAAGTTAATGGCTTTGCTCAGAACCTGTTTCAGCCTAGGTCTGAGTATCTTCAGGATCAGAGATTCCACTGCCTCTCTGGGTACCTGTCCCTGTGCTTGACTGCTGTTTTTGTGGAGGATAATTTTGTAAACATCTAAGTGGAATTTTCCTTGCTGCAGCTGGTGTTCAACTCAACCTGCCTTAAGTTTTGATGGAAAACCCAGTCTGAGAACTGCAGTACCCATTTATAGTTAGTTTTTCCTTTCCTCTCATGCACCTGTAAAGCCTTACTCGCCTCGTAAATCGCAAAGCCAATAGTGTGCATGTCCTCTCCCATCTTCCTCTGCTTCCGCCGGTGCTTCTGAATAAGTCCAATGAGGAAAGTGCAGCCCCTCTCAGGATCATCAGGATCCTCATCTTCTTCCTCCAGCTTGATTAAATACTGCGGATTCGTCCAGAAAGTGTCTGGGAAGTGGATTTATAAAAACTGCTCAAAGGCTTCTTTGAAAGTAACTATGTCAATGTACACATGTCAGCTAGGACACATGTGGCTCTGACTTCCAAAATCAGCTGTGAGAATCACAGAATCACAGAATCAGTAAGGTTGGAAAAGACCTTAGAGATCATCGAGTCCAACCTATCCCCTATTACCTAATCTAATCTAGTCAAACCTGTTACCTAACCTAACCTAACCTGTTGCCATCCTACTACCAACACGCCATCCTACCTATAACACACTAGCCTAATATCTAGGTCATGCCACCAAGTACATCATCCAACCTTTTCTTAAAGATCTCTAGGGACGGTGACTCCACCACCTCCCTGGGCAGCCCATTCCACTGAGAGATCACCCTCTCTGTGAAAAAGTTCCTTCTAATGTCCAGTCTAAATCTCCCCTGACGCAGTTTAAGACTGTGTCCTCTTGTTCTATCACTTGCAGCCAGAGAGAAGAGACCGGCACCCAGCTGGCTACACCTCCCTTTCAAAGAGAAGGAAAAACTAATGTTTTCCCTCTTCCTCCCCAACCTTTACAACCATATCTTGACCCTCATCAGGGAACGGCAGTTCCCAAATACCTGCATTCTGGGGACATTAGCCCTAGATATCCCAGGTACATTCTCCTCCTCCATAAGCCATCCTAAACCATCTCCCAGCAGCTCTCACAGAAAGTACAACAGGACAAGTAAAGTATTTCTTCAGTTTTTCTTACTTGGGTAATTCCTGCACCCCCCTGCAGTGGCTCCTCGCCTCCAGTTCCCATCCAGCTTCAGCAGGCTCCACTTCTTGTACTTATCACTTGCCAGGGTGTCTGGAGTCAGGTTGCAGATCTCCAGGCGGGAGTAATGCCTCAGGAAGTCATTGAATGCCATCCTGTGGGAGGCAAGGTCACTGGTAACGTCTCCTCAGGATGGACAGGTTTTCCATACAACCAACTTTTCCCTCTCTCACTGTGATTTAGCACTAGGATTTGGGGTGATCTTGCACATTCATCTTGGAGAGGTTACTTCGTGTGTAAAAAAGCAGAGCAGGTGAGATTCCCTTCTGCCAAAACAGAATCCTAGATAGTGGTGCTTACCAAAATTCCCCATCTTCATGTCTCCTGGTCAGCCGCTCCCGCACCTCAGGGTCAACACCACTCCAGTTTGGGCAGCTGAAAGAGAACGCCACAGCAAATACAGCATATGGTAAAGGTTAAACTCCAATTTGACAGTTCTGGCACAATTTAACTTTCCACAAGTGCAATACTACAAAAGCAGCAATGCCAAAGTGCTTTTTGTGCAGACCCATGGCTTTTCCCTTTCAACACTCTAGAAGGAGGGAGAGCAGGGGAGGTCGGGGCAGTCAATCAACACTAACAATCTGAAATGGTGCCCTCAACTGAGTTTGGACCAAGAAAGGTGGGAAATCCCGGCAGCAGAAACCTGCTACTTTCATGCCGAGCAGCACACCCTGGCAGAAGGGAGGGCTGGCTCTAACTGAGTTCCAGAGAGTTTCAGAACTCTCAAACCACTGCAGAACTAAAAATAGATGGACCTGGCACATAAGATATCTCACTTCTCAAATATCCAAGGTAAGGATGAGAAGCAGAGTTCCATTTTCAGTTGACTGAGGCAGTTTTATATTACAAAAAGAAAAAGAATAAATCTGTCCAGCCACACAAGTGAGTAAACTCCAGCTTTCACTGTTAACAACAGAAATGGATTTTTAAAACCCTCTTAGAAAATAAGTTTTCAGAAGCTCATCACTGAATACAGGGTGTTAAATAAGCAGAAACTACAGTGAGGTTTCTAGGAATCACCAACCAAATCACTGCATCTGACATAAAAGCAGGTGTTTGCATGAAAGGCATCACATACTGTGATGCCCATGAGGAAGATGAAAGTACATAACGGGATACTTCTCACTGAAACAGTTCACTCTGAACATCACATTCAGACAAGACTTACAGGGGAACTTGAGGTAGGAAAAAAACAGACAACAGCAGAAACACAACTGCACCCCTGCAGTAAAAGCCTATTGGCAGCATACAAGCCATTGACTCACTTGTCGTTCCATTTCCCCGTCCACTCCACTTCCCCCCAGGGATTTCGGATTCTGATCAGCTTCTGCACTGTTCCTCGGAAGTTCACCTGATGTGATCAGAAGTGTATGGAGAGTTACCCAGGAACACAGCACCGTGCTCCCTCCCACATCTTCTACAGTAATTAACATGACAGAGCAAGTACCTTGGTGTTCCTCATCACAAGACATGCATACAAACATACACATGTCTGGTCCAAAAGACATGAGTCAAACTGATTCTGAGTGAGCTTCATGCACTCAAGCTTGTCCAGAGAAGTTTCAGAGCATGCACAAATCAAAGCTCATGATAACCAAAATGTCTGTTTCGTGCTGCTAAAAAATTACCTCTGATAGGATTTCAAGCAAAGGGAATGTAAAATTGCTACAAGACTGCCAAAAAGCAGGTACAAAGAGATGCATTTCTTTAAGCCATCTTTTATGTATAAACTGCCTTTTTACATTCAAATGTCCTTCCCCCCAACTCCTTATATGTAAGATGAGTGTCTTACAAGAGATGGGATACTCAGGCTGGCCACAACCCCTCTGCCCACTCTAATGGCCTGCAATACAGCAGCATCAGACCCTCCACACTGCACTGAGGCTGCAGCTTGTCACCTGCTGGTCTCCGCACACACAGAGGCCAGGCCAAGCACAGCTGTACAAGTTCCTGTGGAAACATCCATTGTTTCTGCGGAACATACAGCACTCATTCGAGGAAGGAGCTGGTGCACCTCTAGAGCCTGAAGCCAAGAAAACTCCAGAGCAGTAGCAACACAGAATCCAGAGATGACACCCCAAGATGAATTATCCTTACAAAGTCTGCATATCTCCAAAACAACAGCCTGGCTAAGTCATATCTCTTTGTGAATTAAGGTCAACAAACTACCCCTTCACTGCTTTTGCTGTGAGGAGATCACAAATCAGAAATCTGCCCATTAATTAGTGTTCACCTCAGCACAGCACGTAAGCTGCTCTCTACAGCTCACTCAAGTTTCAGGAATTATTTCAGAGCCAATTACTGGTAAAGTAACCCCAACAACTCATTAGACATGTGGAAGGACACTTCAATCTCTTTCCTTTGTATTCACTTGTCTTACCCTCACCAACTACCCACTCCTCAACAGACACCTTGCATTCAAATACCAGACCCTGCTGAAAAGCACTGCTTGGCAGGCACTTACAAGACTATAATATATATTTTTCTTGCTTGGTACACATCTCACATCTTGTGCTTTTAAAGTACAGTGCTATCTGTTATGAAGAACCGAGGTGAAGGGCCTGGTCACAAGCAGAGAGTTGTGTGCCCTCTACACTGCCCTACTCGCTGGGAAACAGCAACGTTTGGGGAGAAAAAAATCAGCATTCCTGCAGAAGGAAGAGACTCAAAACCTGGTTCAGCAAAATGGGTGCAGAGTTGAAGATGGATTTGTGGCATCTTGTCCTTTTAGGGGTGGCACACTTACTTCCTCTGCCCCGGTGACGGAGTATGCATGTCCCTTGACCAGCTTCTGGGAAGTGACTGCCTCCGTCTCTGCTGCACTGGTGATCTGGAGGAGCAAAGAACACTGGTGAGCATGGCTTTCCATGTGCAGGAGATCCAATGAAGCAAAGCTTCCCCTCCAATGGAGCTTTAATCTCATAGGGAGGCTGCAGGGGTGGTTTAGCTGCTGCACAGAGGCAACAAGAAGGATCAGCATGACAGAGGGGGCAGAGGGAACAGGAGAACATGCGGTAGTGCTGGAGTGCTAGAGGCCATGTTCATGGGAAGGGGTGCACACCAGAAGCCCTGCACTGCAGCGAAATTCCCTCTTGGCTCCAAAACACTTGGTGCAACGCATCCCCTCTTTTGCATCTCCAAAGTGGATACACACAATAAACTCCATACTCTCAAGGTGACCAGGAAGAAAACAGAGATTGACTAGCCTGAGACTACCTAGGCACCACCAGGGATCAGATCCATGTCCAGCAAGCCCCAATGGTTTGTTTTGGGGTTAAAACACCCCCTTCAGCTTCACACCAGGATGGGAGATTACCCTTCCTTTCCCCAGTGCTGCCATCCTCGGACTTGCCACGCAAGGCAGCAAGGGAACAGGCTGAACTTTGGATGCCATTTGCACCTGGAAGCACATCACTCTCTCACTTTTTCAAGGCCATTAGAATACTTGGGCAGTCTGGCTTATAAACACTACAGAAAAAAAATCCTTCTTGCTAGGCAGTGAATGTTTAATCATCTATGAAACATACAGCTGTCATTGCCTTCTCACCGTTTCAGAAAGTGTGTGATTCCTGAACAAGCGTATTGGAAGCTTAAGAAAACAGAGGATAGGACTGAGCAGGCAGGATTCCTGTTGTCAATTCATGCCATATTACTGCCCCGAGAACGTTCCCCTGTAATGCTTAATCTCTGTGCCCCTATTTGTCTCACTAAAGAAAAGATTTTACAAGATTTTTTTCAAAGGCTAAAGAGAAATTGCCCACTTTTATCAACAACACAATATACCTATTTACTCTCCTCCACCTCCAACAAGAGATTTGTGTTCTGGAGCAAAAATCCAGATGTCAGATTCTTATCTAAATGCGAACAGGTAAAACAGGTCCTGAAAGTCAAACACTGACATAAACCAAGTACTTCTCCCGCTGTGAAGTTTCCTTCCCTGGGACTCTGATTTATCTTGAAAAATGGGAGGAAACATTCACATTTCTAATATGAATGGAGTTCCTGTAAACAATTTACCTTCCTTTTAGACATAACTAAGATGTAATCTCATTTGGGAGGAGAATGATTACCACAATAACAATACTTAGACTCATTTCAGTAAGGCTAAAAGCATGCTGAATCCTTGCAGGCAGGGCCAAGGCTCCTCTTTTCCTTCTCATGCAGGTCCAGTTTTTGACATGTTTTCTCTTAAATACTTTTAAAGACCTGGCAACAGTCTGAGCCTCTCTTCTTCAAAATAGAGTCTAAATTTTGGGGGAACATTTTAGGTGCAACTTGTGCGACAAAAAGGCTATGGCAAGGATGGAGGTTGCATCTGATCTGATCTGCAGGAGATGACAGCAGCAGATTTCTGTCCAAATCTACTCAGGTCTCAAGGAGGAAACACAAAGGAGGCAAAGAACTTTTATACATGAACTAATAAAGAAGAAGAAGAAGATGAAGAGCATGTGCCTGGGTCACATTCATGGGTCAAACCCTTCAGGCACAAGGTAGAGCAGAAAACCTTAGGCAGAGGGGACCTGCATCCTGTGTGCAGTTCCTGTGGATGGTCCACCTCACAGCTGCCTGCATGCACAGCAAGAGTTCAGTGTCCAACAATAAGTCTGTTAACTCACATCAATGGAGCAGCCAAGGAGAGAGCCTTTCTGGAGTGCTTTCTGAATGATTTTGAAGAGGTTGGGTGGTGCCCTCTGCAGCTCATACCATTCTGCAATTCCACCAGTGAAGTCCTCGAAGCCTTCAGTGGTGGTGCCACCAGAAAGAGACTCATATGATCCATTCAACCTGGACAAAATGGGGGACACACACAACCATCATGCTCCTTGATTTCTGCTCACACACACACACATGAGCACACACACACACAGCCATCAGGTTCCCTGTTCTCTTCTCTTCAGGAGAGGTACTCAATATGCCAAATGTGACAGTATTTCTGATTGCAACAGTGCCACCAATGTGCAATTCAGCTTTGCTTCTTAGACCTCTGTACTTGGAAAACCCAGCATAAAATATTACACAATCATGTATACAGTTGCAGGTTCATTCATATCAATGACAAAAATCTTGAACCCTACCTGAAGAAAAAATAATACAAAAAAAAATTAAGACCCAACAATTTGCCTCTCTAGTTCCACACAGTCTTTTAATCCCTTTAACAATTATGGGTTTGATTTTCAGCTGATCTAAATTACTTAAGTAAAGTCAAAATAGCAATGTTAGAGGGTAGAACTCCTTTCTGGCCAATTCAAAAATGGAGATTCAGATATGAGCATCTTTGCCTTTAACATAGAACTGGGCACATGGACTGATATGCTTTGCATACTGAAGCACTGCAGTTGCAAGACCTCACAGGTGCATGAAAATGGTTGTTTCTCAGGGCCTTGGTGACAGGAGAGCACTCTAGGAACAGGCTTGCCGTAAGATGCAAGAGCTACTTGTCTTGGCTAGCAACAAAGCCAATACTTTGGCTACCTGTCTTAGGCACCTGTCAACAAAGCTGTACTAGAGAAACCATTGCGGGATACTCCAGAAGATGTAAACGCTATTAATTAAGCTGAAAGTATAAATGCATAATATGCATACAGTTAAGGAAGATACTGGGAAGCAGTGACTTGAGGGGGGTGAAAGCCTGGCCTTGACTCACTTGGCATAGGCCTTCTCCAGCAGCGCACTCCAGAACTCGCTGCCCTCCGCCGAGTGCACGAAGAGCAGCTCCCCGTTCTTCGTGGGCAGCCTGTCGTCCACCACCACGTCCACCCACTCCCCATACTGCCAGAACTGGAAAGAGAGCACAGCACCTTGTCACCACCCCATGCTGTGCACTCCGGTCACCAGTACATTTATCTGTTAGCACTGATTTCCCAGAGAAAAAGCAATCCCCCTCACAGCCAGCTTCATCCACCCTCTTCAGGGACGCACATACTCAGCTGGCTTCACTGACAGAGGAAGGACTACAAAGGCAGCCCCTCTGGTTAATGGTCTTGCTCCTTCCAACATCATTACCCTTCGCAGATGTTTCCCTTTTTCTCTCAGGTTCTTTGATGTCCCACAAAACTGTTACAGGAAACACCACACACGGGGACACAGCCAGCCACATCAGCTCCTGGCCAATATCACTGAGGGTAGAAGGCTGTTTTTTCACATACCTGGAAATGGAAAATTCCTGCATATTTTTCTTGGAAACTCTGGTCTTTGGGAACAACACGGGCCAAAATTTCTTCATTCAAGGTGAGAGAAGCAATGGCAGCCAAAAGCCAACAGTCCCCTGTAAAAAGAAAGGAAAAGAAAAAAAAATTCATTATTCAATCATTCATTATTCAAATTTTATTCTTTAGTTTTTGAACTGCATAGGGATTATGCATTATAATCAACAATCCCCGCAGGTGGGATAAGATGATCCCTCCTCTCCCCTTACCTCTAAGACAGATCAAATGTAGGATCTGCCACCACAGTTATTACCCATTCTGGGATTATTTGAAAGAAAACTTAATATTCAATTAAGTGCCTACAGGAAGCAGCATGGGGAAAAGGTGAAGAGCCTTTGGGCACACACAGGTAGGTACTCAGTGGTGCTATTTCTCCTCAAAAGTGCAATGTTTTCTCAAGCATAGACTGCATTCCGTTCCCTCTGCCATGTTTAATAAACACCTTTTGCCTTGCCATCCAGAGACCTGTCCTGTGGACAAGCTCCCTTTAAGGTCTCTTGCTAGTCTCCCTCCAAACAGGAGCTCCTTTCACATCTCCAGAGGCTCTTGATCAAGGCCTCTCTGTTTAGTCCCACATTTAGTCTCCGGCCCTGGACACCAGAGTCAGGAAAGGCCTGAAGGCAGGCACTGTTTCCCAGTCCCACACAACTCTTCACGCAGCCTGGGATGGAGCCAAAATACACCAAGCCTGTACGTCACAGCTCCAGGGCACAGGCTGCCCGGACAGTGTTTTTCCACATCTCCTGCCATGCAGAGGGAGGAAGAGACCACAGCTCTGTAAACATTACACCTCTATTTCCTGTCATTATTTTCAGAACCCAGTGTTACTTTAACAGAGTAACCTTTCTGCTCTGCAGTTACCTTCTCCTACAAGCCCATTAGCAAGGCAGCCAGAGATTTACAGACCCAGATGACCCCTTGACTGCCACAGTCCAACACAAAACTCCTTGCTAACACTGAGAGATCCACTGTTTCCTTGCTTTGTGAGCAGAGAGTAGTTGGCATTACACATCAGATCCCACAGATCTGAAGAGGCTCATAATGTAGGATTCATGATGATACTGGAGGATTGCAGGTTCAAGAAGCATGAACCAGTCTCAGCTGCCAGCAAACCAGAAGCCAGCAAAGCAGCATCTCTCTCCCACACATAAATGCTCAAAAGCTTACACATGAGAAGCTAGGATCGAAATATGAGAAAGTCTCAGGGTGAGTTAACTCTAAAGCAGCCTGCAAGGTCCACCCTCAGGCCCAAATCCATCAACACTCAGAAAGCACTAGAAAAAACACAGGCAACCTGCAACTTGCTCCAGGCTGCCCCTCACTTTTCACAGCTGACACCCAGCAGTAGCTCTATGAATAATACCTGTCTCCCTTACCACAGCTCATGAAAAGTGGAAGATGTGACACTGCAGAACAATTTCAAAACCTGAGGTGCTTTTACTGCTTCATAACCTAGAGTGTAAGAACTGAACAAACCTTTCCCTTCAGGCCTGCCTCTGGCTGCTTGTACTGCAATGGAAAAGTCATTGTGTCAGAGAAGTTTTCAAACAGGAAAGTCACCTTCCTATTCTCATGCGACAGATTATGAAGCAATGAGTGTGTTACCCTCCTTTCTCTGAGACAGCACACCTATCTCACCCTGCAGAACAGCGACTCCTCTAAAAGCTTCCTTCTAGGTGCTGAGACTCTCTTCCCTGGGAGCTGCACATCCTCTGGTGCTGTAGTGCATCCAGAGGTACCACCACAAACTGCAAAGGTGCCTGCTGGGAAAGAGATTGGGGTCAGGAGATATGTATTAAGAGACTTTTTGAGATGAGCTACTCTACAGTTATGGACCCTCTCTCCTCCAGTCATGCAAAGGATTTAGCAGGTACCCTTCACAGCAATTTTCACAGAGTATCTCAAGTTGACAAGAACCCATAAGGACCCTCAGGTCTAACTCCCTGCTCCTCGCAGGACTATTTAAAACTAACTCATAAAGCAAAGAGCATTGTCCACATAATCCTTGAACTCTGAACAGAGGTTGAACCATGCCTTACACTGCACACTAAGGGGCTCTGCATACAAACTCTTGGGTCAAAAGGGAATGAGAGGACTCGAGTTCAGCTTAGACCTGTGCTATCCAATACACAGCCTGCCTGCACAAAGTTATTTATGTGGGCTTTAGTTTGGATATTTTTTTTGACCAAAGAAGTCTGACAAAATGGAAATCACTTGGGAGAGATCACATAGAGATCCCTTCTGTACAGGAGATTCCTGTTTGTATTAAGCTTCCAAAATAGGGTAGTTTCTGAAAGACTTGGGGTTCTTGTGTTCTTAGGACACAATCCTGAGGGAATTCTGCTTGAGCAGGGACGTTCCAGATGATTCACTGTGTTCCCCCCCAACCTTAACCATTTCATGATTCTGTCATTCTTCAAGTTCAATAGACAACTCCCTGATAGAGAACAGCTCTGGTACTTTGACTGGGACTCCTGTTGGGTCAGGCTGAATGAAGATTGTACTCCCTCGGAATTAATATCATACTGTGTCCACTCCTTCCTCCTTAACTTGTTTTACTCCTACTGGCACTCATCACACAGCAAGTCAATTTATTAGCTCAGACAAAAAGGTCTTTCTGTTGCCTTCCTGAGTTAACAAAAGTCAGTGGGTTTTGAAATATCATATGTTGGTCACAACGTGGAAGAAGGGGATGGATGTAAATAGGTATACATGCGTTACCGACCCCAGAAAAACTGTGCTGATTTAAATTAGTAGCAAATCTGGTTCAGAAGGCAGCCGTGCTACCATTCTTCCCAGGAAATATTAGCATTTCTATTCCATACACAAGGCATGGGCTGGGCAGGCAGAGAGCAACACAGAAAGAATAAATGAACAATTCAACATGATCACAGTAGGTCAGGAAGCCTGGGTCAAGAAGCTGATCAGGCATCTAGATTAAGAGCATACAACCCTTCCATGCTGTAACACATCTTTGAGTCATATTTCCACTGTAAGTAAGAAGCACAGAAACTCAAAGAGAAACTCCTCCCAGAGGACCTCTATTCCCATAAGCAGAGTTTATAAAGAATTTCCTTTACTTTCTAGCTGTTCCATCAAGGCAGACTGAAATAGCAGGCTCCTGTAACATGCCTTGGTTGAACTTCATACCAGTTTCGAAGGACAATTTGGAGTCAGACAAACAGAAATCTTAATTTGGACAACTCTGGGCAAGGTCGTCCTGAGGTTTAAAGCAGATGCAACATACACGGGAGATTCCCCATCCTTTGGTTTTCACATTTACAAGTGCTCAACAGTCAAGATAACAGTCAAGATATCATCTCTCCCTTTCTGAATAGCAATCACAAAAAGCAAATCTGATAATTTAACGGATGGATGAAAACACATCTGGAGTTTTAGACTGCATTAAGTAAAAAAGAGCACAGTCTTTACCAAATACGTAGTCTAAAGTACCAGAACTTCTGATAGTTTCTCAAAAGTGACTTTCCTTTGATACAGAAGGAAAGTCCAAGAGGAAGCTAACAGGTTACTCATAGAAAGAACTTGAAAAAAGTCTTACCAAGATTAGGTTAATAACAGAGAATTCTTGTAAGTGAAAAACAGGTAGAACAAGGTTATCGGAAAAGGGAATATTATCAGGTTGAGAGTTTATTTATAACACATTTATATTAACAAGAAGTACTGGTTTCTCCCTGTCATGATTCCTTTTTGCTGCTTTCAATATTTTACTTTTTATTTCTATACACCTATCTCTGCATTTACCTAATCTCCAGCTATAACTAGAACTTTAGAAAAAAATGTAATTGCAAGGCAAGCATAAAAAGCCTTAAGGGCTTAAAATTTGCCATTCCAGAAAGAAAGACAGGCAAAACACACCCATGAAGTGCCTGAAGGGCTGTAAGCAGAAGGCAGCTCCACTGGTTACTGCACAGCCCATGAAACAATATGTGGTCAAAGGACCATAAAGGTCAAATGTACATTCTAATGTACATTCTACCAATCACAGACTAGTCATTATTTTAAAACATTCATAGCTATAGATTAACAGCTACTGAATGTATTTATATTAATAACATGTGACTCCGGGAGGTTTTCCGGTTGGAAACACAGGTTGTGTTTCAACATTGACAGTAGAGTGGTTGTCAGGATGAGAAAGCCATGGATCTAACTTCCTAAATTAATCCTATTCAATTAGATATTTTTTCACACATTTTTATGTAAGAAGGAGACACCTGCATTTAAACAGCAGATGAGAGACGCTGTGCTATTTACGCTCCAGTGTTGTGATACCATGGTGACATCCTCTCCAAAAAAGGCGGTTAAGGGTGAATAAGTTTTCTCTGGCATTGGATCCTCCCCTCTGCTGTAATGAGTCACCACATCCCATGGGCTGTCATTTGGAGCCAAAAACCATCACTGACTTCAGATCTAATGCTGCAAAACTAACTCCAAATACTTGCTTTTGAAAGTTTCTCCTAAACATAAAAATTAACAAACAAACCCCCAACCTTTTTCTGCACTGATGATCAGCTATGCTTTATATGGCTCACAGTATAATACAGTCCAGTTCAAAAACATGAAACAAATTCATGCACTTGGACCATAGACCAAAGACTCCTGGGCTTAAAGGAATCTCTGCTCATTAGCTGAGCTGATTGGTTACACATCCCCTGCTAAGAAGCCTGTGATGGGTATATGCATTTTGGATGCCTCATCTGTCCCTGCAGTACGCCCAGATGATCTAAAGGGCTTAACAACAGCAATGAAGCCCCACATGGGTACAGGTCTGTTGCTTTGTGATCAAGCCTTTTGGGGGACAAACAAGGCTACAAACCTTCCTATGGAAAAAGAGCTGCACAATAATAAGTACACATTTCCAAAAGCACGTGATATCTTCCAGTGCAATCTTCTCTGTAACATCCTAAAATGCCATGGGACATCAGTGTCAGCACACAAAATTCAACTAGATAGAAGCTTAAGGAAATGTATCGATATAAATGCTGGTGGTCAGATGAGGCAGTGACAAAAAAGAGAAAAAACCCATTTTCACAGCGCATGTGCTAGCCTCGTGTGAAAAGCGGATATTTCATACAGGCCTTTAATAACTCAATGGCTGTACAGCAATAAGATCTATAGCATCTAATTTTTAATCAACCACAGGATTGTCACACAATACTAAAATCCTGCCCAGATACATGGTAAGATAGCAGGGAGAGTCATCACAGTCCTTAGTCATGGTGAAAACACTAAGACAAACAACAGTACTAACAACCTCCAATTCAAATATAGTTTGAGGAGGTAAAATAATACCAGCTGTGAGAGTCAGTTCATATCCTCTGGTGATACCATGCAACCTTATGAGAACATCTGACTGGTCCAAAGACCATTGAGGCAACAAATGCTTTTATCAGTTTAAAACAGCATTTGGCATTAGCAACAGCAACTTCTCAACTTGAAAATGAAGTTACAAATCTTTCATTCTCATACTCTTGCTGCCACAGCATCTGGATAGAAAACTTGGAAACCTGCAGAAGGCAGAAAGCAACTAAGTGCCTTCAGAAACCAGCATCTCTACAAAACGCCAGATGTTGAAGTGGCATTACAGAAAACTCTCATTTCAAGTTGAAGAACTCCTTAGCTGTAAAGTTCCACAATAAAAAGAGATGACAGATATCTGGCACATGTGTTAAGCATTGGGACATGCTTTATGCCAAAACAGTAATGGTTGGAGACATTGTACTGGGTGGAGAGAGCACAGGAAGGAAGGTGGTGACATGGCAACAATCCATGACACAACAGAGCCTAACCCATGCCACAGATGGTTGATGATCTTTGTGGGTCCCTTCCAAGTCAGAATATTCTGTGAGGCATGAGGAGAACTAAGTTAATAATTTAAGTACTTTTACTGTCAAGGCTTTTTACACAAATTGTATCTAGTTATCAAAACACCAACCTAAAAACTTGTGAATGAAAACATGTGCAAAATATAAGCTTCCCTGTCTATTTTTTGGACATGAAAACACAAATTGTAGAAACAGGACTAGAAACCAAGGAGCTGCAATGGGGCTAATACAGTATTATGCTGCTTGAAAGCAAATAAACAGAACCGTGTTTCTTTGCCAACACCACTGCAAAAGCACAACGGAGTGTGTATTAGTGATGTTTCCCTGCACCAACAGCTTTTCCTCAACCGTGCTGTCTCTCTAATCTAAACCCCTCTCACTACAACTGTGGAATAATAGGAGCCTACTGCTTTCACTTCACTTCGTATCTTCTCATATCTCAGCCTCCACGCTGCCTTCTGGGTGGACAGGCACAGTGACACTTGTCTAAAAGCCCATCTGGCAGCCAAGGCAGGAGAAAGGCTTCCAGACCAAGACAGCTGGACCCAAACAGCCAAGCTAAGCCACTCACTCCCCACTCCCCTGGGGTTTCCCCCCAGCTCCCAGGGCTCCTCTAGAGAGCCTGACCAAGGGGCTGTCATTGCACAAACTGAGCAGGAGACATGGCAGAAGGAGGCTCACAGGCTGACCTGTCCCTCCTGGGACCCACAGAGAACATCCCCAAACACCCTGGTTTCATTTTCCTCCAGAGCAGCCAACCAGTAGGGAATCCCCCACACAACTTGTTTTCTCTGTACTGCATCTTTCCAGATTTCAGGGGGTCCCTGCTGCTTGGCAGCACTCTCCCACTGGGGAAAGAGACACCACCATGCACGCAACTGATCTTCTAAGCAGACTGTTGAATGCAGAAATTAGTCAGCCTGCTTTCAGGAACACGGATGTGAACACAAAGGGAACTAACTGGTCATGATCAGAAAAGCCATCAGGAAACCTGTCTGTGTCATCCCTGCTTGGTGCATGCAGAAAGGCTATGCTCAGTGGCCAAACACACATGGTACTGTCCCTACCAGCAAATGCCAAAGAAAGGGGAGAAAGGTCTGAATTGATGGGCAGAGAGGTGTTAGGATGCAAAAGGATGTGTTTACAGAATGAGTTACACCCTAGTATAAACTATGGTGCCCCGGGGCAGCATCTGCACAGAAAACACATATTTCTGCCTCCACCTTACCTAAGGCCCCTTGGCAGATGTCAGTGCGAGTGGCTCCACCGGCTATGAACTGGGGGCTGGAACACAGCTCCTGGGAACAAAACAAGCCTTGGTTACATATACCCGCAGGTAAGGGAGGGAACAAGGCCTCACTTGCAGCAAACTAAACAAGCCATTGACCACAGCAGATGAACACCACGGAGATTGAGCAGGTCAGGAATGAGTGCAGGCACCAAACGCAGTGAGAATGAGAGCTGGTGACCAAAGCCTGTGGGCAGCCATCTCACTTCACAGTATGTGCCAGGAGTTCCATTGCATTTTCACACACATGCACACACCACTATTACCTCCCTGCCACTGACTAAGCCAAGGTCTTTCAGAAACGTCCAGGCACCCTAGAGTCCACCTGACCCCATGGCTCCCGCGGCTGACAGGGCTGCTTCGGCAGGAAACCACACGGTGCTCAGCTCAACGCTCTGCTAAGGGAAAGAATTATCCGAAGAGACAGCCCGGAGCGCTACCCAAGGTAAGTGTTTTGTCCACGTGGATAATTTGAGATGGAGAGAAAACAGCTTTTCCGCTTGCGTTGTTTTCCAGACACAACACGCCACCCTGCACCCGCGGCAAAGGGAAGCCTCCGGTGTTCAGAGCATCCGCAGCTTCACAAAACAAGCGCACCGGCATTCTGCAGCCAGGGAGGCTGCGGGAGCGGGTCTCAGCCCAGGACCAGCCGCGCCCCGACCCGCCGCCCCCACGCAATTAAATCAAACCAACTATACAGGGAAGAGAGAGAGAAGCCTGGTGACACGGCGGTGCCGCGGCATGATGCTACCGGAGCCCCTCGTCTCCACCGCCTTACCGTGGGTCTGCGCCAGACGATGCCCTGCGTCTTGGGGGAGCGGGGTCCCAGCTCTCGGTAGCCGAGGGCCGCAGGGCTGGCGGGGAAGGAGGGGTCCTGGAAGAGCCGCCCCTCCTCCAGGCACTCCTGCCGCAGCGCCCCGAAATGCTGCCCCAGGTAGGGCACCGCATGGCTGTGCCGCCCCGCACCCGCCGCCGCCGCCCGCTCCTTCGCTACCGCCTCCGCCATCCCCGCCATCGCCTCGCCGCCGCTCTGCTCCGCCTCGGCACGGCACAGCCCCGCCCGGCCCGGCCCTGCCTGTCAGCCCCTCCACATCCAGCGGATGCCACGCCCGTGCTCAGCCCGGCAGCATCTCCCGGTTTGCTCGAGTCCCTGTGCACCAGGAGTCACGGATGAACAGCCTCCACCTCCGTTCCCCATGCGCCTATAGAGAACACCTCTGAATCGCAGCCGGGCGCCTCATCAGCTTCACACCTATGCCAGCCCTGGCTCCCGTATGGCCACTTCACAGTATCACAGTGTTAGCAGGGTTGGAAAAGACCTTTGAGATCATCAAGTTCAACCTGTAAGCCAACACCAACCCACCATGGCACTAAGTGCTTCATCCAGCCTACTCTTAAATACCTCCAGGGATAGTGGCTCCACCATCTCCCCAGGCAGCCCATTCCAGCAGAAAATCACCCTTTCAGTAAAGAATTTCT
>WEKX01010857.1:1141-18326 GCA_013390025.1 Pitta sordida | reverse complement strand
GGGGGGGGGGGGTGGGTCTCCCCGGGCAGACAGGGCTCAGAAACACTTCCCTTTCCTTCCTCAAGAGAAGTGCTGTGAGAACCTGTCAGGAGGAGTTGAAGAGGCTCCCCAGTGCTCCTGATTGGCTGGGGGTGGAGCAATGGGCGCGGCCCGCATGCTCTGACATGACCCATTTCTTGCAAATGTGGGGGTATAACTGTATATTAGTTTGCGTGTGAAGTAACAAAATTCTCAACACGATTACGAAATTCCTTAAAAGAGTGGAAAATACTGTTAGGATTATTGTAGTGGAAGTGCTTTAGGTCACTTGGAGGAAAAGCATATCTTCAGTTCTACTGCTCACCTAACCACTTCCTAATACTTTCTCTTCTTAATAATGGAACAGCACTGAAACAAGCCCGACAACAGAAACTACAGGAAATTCGCACTATGGTGAAAACAGAAGAGAACAAACAAGAAAGTATGAAACTGTATGAAACAAAGATGCTTGATAGATTTGAGAAAGAAAGTCAGCTGACTACAATAATTCAAAATGTCTTCCAGGTAATGCATTGTGGCTTTTGGAGCCAAGTTGGCAAGTTTTCATTGCAATCAATGTAATATAATGTATGGCAAATGTAACTTCAAAAATACAAAGTTGTGTTTTCTAAAAACTGTAAGTAACAACAGTAATGGAAAAACAGGAAAACCAGCTGTATGAAAGGAAGGTTTTTATTCCTTTAGAGGCTAAAAGCATGAATTGTCACAAAGGTCTTTTGAGTAATTATTTAGAGTTTAGAGAGAGTGTATCTAGCATTGTTCAAAAGAGAAAAGGTACAGAAATAATGCATTTTCATTTAAAACATTGTCACAGGAATTTCTGTGCTTCCTTATCCTGTGGGTTACTTTTGCACCCCACCAAATCAGTTCCTCTATCTCATGGTCGGGTGTTAAATGGGTGTTAACCCCGTGTTACCACTGAACCTCCGTCTGCCCTTCTGACACTGTAGCCCTGTGAAAGCCTTGCCCTGCAGCCATGGCCAAATTCTTTCAGCAGTGTAACCTTCACCCCTCTGGTGTTAGGTGCTGCTGACTCATGTAGCCGTGCAGCTGGCTGGCAGGTCGTCTGAGTGTGGAGTTGTGCAAATGAGGAAAAAAACCCTCATGATTTGGCATAGATGGGAAGGGTCTTGGGCAGCCTGTGAGTTTCAGGAACAGAAAGTGTCACATCTTTTTGCACTGCATGCTGTGACTGCCACCATTTTGCGTTGATAATGTTACATCTCAAATCGAGAATGAGAACTTAAACACTTTAGTGGGGTTTAGATTGGAGTCCTAGAATTTTCTCCTCTTTTTGTATTCCTCAAATTTTCTGTACTCCTAAGTATAATAAATAAGTAGTTAAATACCCATTTTCAATCCAGAATGGCAGGATGAGAATGCTGATTATGTTATTTTGTGTGTGAGGCAAACTTTATCTCGTGTTGTTAAAAAAAAATGTCTCTAATTTTCTGTGTTTAAAATAGGTGTAGTGCGCAAGCACCCCTAGGAGAATAAAGGTTCTGCTTTTTCCTTTTTCCCTACATACCAATAATAGGATCTAAATCAATAGTTGCTTTTGTCTTCTTTCCTTCCATCCGGCTTACTTCGAACACTTCTGTGCCTTTCAAAGCAAAAAGCAGACTTTCTTTGAGCTATTTTACTAAGGATAATCCTTTTTAAAGGCTTTGTTTTAACCAGTAAATCTTCCTTATTTTGTAGAGTGTCATAATTGGAAGCAGAATTAACTGGGCAGAAGATCCGTCTTTAACAGCGATTGTTCTACAGCTCGAGAAAAATGTCCATCTTCAGTGAATCAGGAGAAATGGAGTTTAATTTTGTACGTTGTACTTACGCTAACTACATTTGCTAGGCTATGTGCCTCTCGAAAGCACATACCACATTTAATATTTGCTTTTATGTTTCTTGTTTAACGTTTAATATTTGTTTTTATGCTTCTTGTTTAACATTTAATATTTGTTTTTATGCTTCTCATTTAACATTTAACAGTGCTTTTTCTCTCTGGAGACTCAGAATATGTCCATGCCACTCTGAAACAAAGCTGGAAAGCTGCTCAGGCTGGAAAACTTTTTAGCAGGTTTTAGGTGTTAGGATATATATATATTTTTTTTTTAGGCGGTACTTGATCGAATAGTAAGAATTAAACGCTTATTTGCCTGAAAATGTGCGATGTGTGAGTGTTTTTCCGCCGGTGAGGGGAAGGCGGTGTGGCCCCGCCCGCCGCCCGCCCTCAAGGCTCGGCGCCATGGGCAGCAAGATGGCGGCCGCTGCCAGGGCCGTGCAGGTACGGGCGGCCCGGGGGCGCTTGGGGCTGAGGCAGCCGGAGCCGTGGCTCGGGTGGAGGGTGGGCTCTGGTCGGCGGCGGCGTCCTGGGCTGTCCCTCTCCAAGGGGGGGGAGCTTTGTGCAGCCAGAGCGCAGCTGGCGAGTGCATCTGCTGAAAAGCTTTGTGGAACCACAAATCGGGGCGAGTTGGAATGGACCTTAAAGGTCGCGTGGTTGCAGCCTGCCCGCCCAGGGACACCTGCCGCTGGAAGAGGTTGCTCCAAGGTCTGTCCAGCCTTTGGACATGTCAGGGATGGGGCAGCCACAGATTCTCTGGGCAGCCTGTTCCAGTGCCTTACCATCCTCACAGTAAAGGATTTCTTTTTCCTGTCTAATGTAAACTTGCCCTCTTTGGGTTGTAAGATCCCCCCCCCAGAGCCTTCTCTTCTGCAGGCTGAACAAGTGCAGTTCTCTTAAGCCTCACTTACCTCACGGTAAAGGTGCTTCAGCCCTTTCTTCATCTTTATGGCCCCGCTGTGGATTTGCTCCAGCAGGTCTGTGCCCTTGTCTGGGGGACCCCAAAGTTAGACACTGCGCTCCAGGTGGGATGATTGCAATGTGATGGCATTTGTGCAACAGCAGTTGCTGTTCCCGCACACACACATGGGCATGTTACTGTGAGACGAGGAAGATGACGCCTGTACCTGCTCTGGACATCGGGGTGCGGGAATACCTTTAAAAATGAAATTTCTTCCTGTGATAAACTTAGAACTAGTAAGAAAGAAGTAGTGGGTATATCAGTAGTGGCGCAGAGAGAAGCAGTACAGTGTGGTGGTTTGGTATATTGCACATTCCATTTTATTTTTAAGGTAACCTGTGTCTTGAAGTATTTTATGCCCCTTGTTTCTCCCACTGCCTTGCCTCATTCCAGGTAGTCAAGCCTCATACTCCATTAATTAAGTTCCCAGACAGAAAAAGCGGTCCCAGACCTAAAAGTAAGTATTTAATGTATGAAATCATACACTGTTATGTTATTCTGACTTCTCTAGGCATGACACAGTACTGTGTTATTTGTCACAGCATAGCCAGGTCTGCATTTAATTTTGTTTATTTATGTATTAACATTACAAAGTCTCAACAGCATGCATCAGTGCCAGTCCTGACTTGCCTTTGAACTCTTCAGAAGCAATTTTTTGCAGTAATTTTCTGTCAGAATTCTGTATGTTTTGCAGAGTTCATCCAAACGCACCACTTCTTGTGCCAGTGAACTGCTTTCTTAAAAGCTTGAAAATGTGTTCTTACCCCTTGTTTATCTCTTCATCAAAAATCTGTGGCTACATCTTTTTAAGTACATTAGGCTCTTCTGCCCTAATCAGGATGTCATCTCATTAGTAAAACAATCTACCTTATCTCGTTTGGATGCTGTAGCAAAAACTCCATTTAACTGTATCAGACTGTTGCTTCCATGTAGCCAAACAGCTCCTCGGATCAGGAGATGTGAAAGGCTAGCCAAATTTTCTTGCCATATTGCTACGGCAACAGTGTGGTCTCAAACAGGGAAGGGAGAGCTGTGGCAGAGACTGTGTTAGATCTAAAGGAGCAGCAGTAATAGGTCTGCTTCTGAAGGCTTTAACTGGCTAATGTACGTACTCCAGCTACAGTTCAGACTGCAACTTACAGTAGAGAAAAACCCTTGGCAAATCTCTAGGTGTTTCTGTGGTATAGGAAAAAACTTGGAGAAACTGTTTTTTCATACGCATGTTAACAAAAACACTTTGCTCCATGCCCTTGCTGTTTTTGATGGGCGCGCTTTTGCCTTCCTCCATTTGGGATCTGAACCACTTCGAGACAGTGGTCTGTTGTGGCTGTAAGCTTTTTGTGAGCTGCCTCTTTTGCACTTGTCTGTCTTTACTGCCTTGCAGTAAAAAAAAAAAAAAAAGCATCGTCTCACTTAGCTGTTTATTTTACTTACCTTTCTACACAGTTGCCCTCACACAAACATTTACAGCACTTTAGGCTTTTTCTCCAAGTACAGCTTCTGTGAGGGTATGCTCTGATGTATATTCTGTTTCTGGCACTCAAACACGCTTTTATTTTACTGTCAGAATTTTTAGACTCTGCACTTGATGAATTTACCAACAATAAAACCTGTTTGTGAGAAGAAGAGTGACTTAATTCTTCTAGGATTTTTCAAGCACTGGTATCTTTTACGGGTTGTATATTAATTTTACAGTCTTGTAATATTTCCATAAATGATTTTGCAATCTGGGTTTCAGTACAGGAATATCTGCAAGCAAGTATGCCAGCTCTCCATGCTTCAAAAGCACAGGAGTCTGCAGGAGGCAGATCAGCAGCCTTTCAAAGTATTTCACCTGTTAGTACAGTACAAGGTACACCAGACACTTCTGAACTACCGAGAACCTTACCTCAGAAATACAGAAGGAAACAAATGTCAGATGAAGAGATTGAATATATTCAAGTAAGTTCTCTTTTCTAGCTTTTTTCTGTGCTTGCCTTTATGTAATTATTTTTGTAATTATTTATGTAATTTATGTAACTCTTGGTAAGTGTGTGCTCTGGGCTTTCATGGCTTTGACGCATAACGCCCAAGCTACAGATTCTTAATACAGAAGGTATCCCAACTTTCCGTGACTAGTAGCTTGAGGTATCACTGAGTAGAGAAATGTGGACTTAGAACAGACATGCAAGTCATAGCCTGTGTCAATCACCATCAATACCTGCTTTTTAGAAGCTGTTCAATGTGTAATTTGACTCTGCTGGGCAGGAGCACAGGAGTCTGTTCTTAGACCAGCAAAGGCTGTTACCAGGTAATCAAAGTCCAAAATAGTTCTCAAACTGGTTTTCTGAGTTACTGATTAGTAAATGAACCTGTATTAGTAGCAATAGAAACATTTTCTTAAACTTGATATAAATATTTTCTGCAATATTTGCAAATACGGCATTGTAAATGAAAGGCAAGAAAAGTCTAAGTTATAAACACTAATGCTTAAAAAGGGAGAATGCACAAAATATAAAGGATTTGTGGGGTGATTGTGGGTTTGAAATGAAAAAATGCTTGCAAAGCTGTGTTAAATGATAAGGACACATTCAGCACAGCGATGTTAGTAGAGGAAATCAGTTTTCTTGCAGGTGTGTGGATAGGCTGCATCAATACAGTAGAAATAAAATCAATTATTTCCCATAGTAATATGTGGGTTCGCAACCACTGTGTTTATCAGACCTTTTTAAGGTACAGGGTTTCTTCAGAGAGGAGGAAGTGGAAGCAGCCACAACTGTGGGTTGTGTGTGTTGACTTTTTTATTTTAATCTCCCTTGAAGAAAATGGAGCTGTCATTGACAGATGCCAATATTTGACACACTGTGGTTATTCTTATACAGCTAAAAAATCAGAAATTAAGACTAGAATGCTCTCTGTAATAGTGCAAAAGGGGATTTTATCCGAGTTTTGCATTCAGTAAAATGGAAATTTAACTGCATGCTTTTCTTTTACAGCGTGGAGGTCCGGAATAAATATAGAAGATAGTTTGCTGGCCACTGTTAAGAATGAAGTATGTGTTATATTCATAATAAAGGCATTTCTGTAATATTAAATATTATTGTAATCTAATAACTTTAAGAAAAACTACAATGGGTGAGAAGGGTGACACAACACACAAGATACCACGTTGTGACCAAGAAGGATTTTCTGTTGGTGGGTAACTAGCAATGGAATATATGTGATGTCTGCACCATTAAAATATTTTCTAATTAGCCATTTGCAAAGTCAACAATTTACCAGAGTCATTCTGTTTTTCTACTAATTGAGATCAGAAAATCACAGAATGGGTAAGACTTGAAGGGGCTACAGTCGGTCGTCTGGTCTAATGTCCCTAGCAGGGTCATCCTAGAGCACATGGCACAGGATTGCATTCAGGTGCTTGTTGAATATTTCCAGTGAGGGGGGCTCTGGAACCTCTCTGAGCAACCTGTTCTAGTGCTTAGTCACCTGCACAGAAAAAGTTCTTCCACAGGTTCAGGTGGAACTTTCTGTGTATCGTTTTCTGCCTGTTGCCTCTTGTTCTGTTGCTGGCTCCATCTCCTTGGCACCCTCCCTTCAGTTACATACTTAAAGGCATTGATGAAGTCCCCTCTCAGTTGTTTCTTCTTGAGGCTGAACAGGCCCAGTTCCCTCAGCCTTCATGAGATGCTCCAGTCTCCTCATCATCTTTGTAACCCTCTGCTGGACCTGCTCGAGGAGCTCCATGTCTCTCNTCGTTTTCTGCCTGTTGCCTCTTGTTCTGTTGCTGGCTCCATCTCCTTGGCACCCTCCCTTCAGTTACATACTTAAAGGCATTGATGAAGTCCCCTCTCAGTTGTTTCTTCTTGAGGCTGAACAGGCCCAGTTCCCTCAGCCTTCATGAGATGCTCCAGTCTCCTCATCATCTTTGTAACCCTCTGCTGGACCTGCTCGAGGAGCTCCATGTCTCTCGTCCTGAGAAGCCCAGAACTGGACACAGCACTTCATCTGGGCTGAGTAGAGGAGCAGGATCAGCAACCTGGACCTGCTGGCAGTTCTTCCTGAGGCACTCCAGGATACCATTGGCCGTTGTGGCCACAAGGCCTCACAGCTGGTTCATGGAGAGCTTGGTGTCCACCAGGACACGCAGGTTCTTCTCTGCAGAGCTGCTTCCCAGCAGGTCAGCTCCCAGCCTGTACTGGTGCCCAGGGTTATTCCTCCCCAGGTACAGGACACTGCCCTTGTTGAATTTCAGATGGTTCTTCTCTGCCCATCTCTCTAACCTGTCAAGGTCCTTCTGAAGGGCTGCACAGCAATCTGGGGTATCAGCCACTCCTCCCAGCTTTGTGTTCAGTAAAGTCACTGAGGATGTGTCTGCCCCTTCATCCATGTCATGGATGAACAAGTTAAACAATACCGGGCCCAGTATTGAGCCTTCAGGGACACCACTAGTGACAGGCCTCCATCTGGACCCTGTGCCTCTGATTCTGACTCTGGATCTGCCTTTCAGCCAGTTCTCAATCCACCTCACTGTCCACTCTTCCTGAGTTTGTCTGTGAGGATGTTGTGAGAGACAGTGTGGAAAGCCTGGCTGAAGTTGAGGTAGATGACATCCACTGCTTTCCCCTCACCCATCCAGGTAGAGAGCGCTTCATTGTTGACGGCAATCAGGTTGGTCGAGCATGGACCCACGAGCACATTCTTGTCCTCCATGTGGAAAGAGATGCCTTCCAGAATGAGTTGTTCCATGACCTTTCCATGGATTGAGTGGGGTTGGTTCACCAGCTTGTTTCACTGTGTTTCGCAGGCAGGAAGGAGGCACTAATTTACTCTCGAGAGATGATAGCTGTTCTCCACAGAATAACTCACTAAAAAACAGGGAAGTGTAAGCACATCGGGAAATTAAGTTTCAGATAAAAAAAAAAATCCTTGGAAGTATTTACATCTGATAGCTACCGAATGGTAGTTTTAAGTACTATATTGTAAATACAATTGCGTACAAGGTAGAGGTGATACGGGTAGAACTGAAAAACCTAATGCAAGTAGCTTAGAGCACAATCTCCACAGAATGAAAGATTTATTGAGTCGTGAAAGTTACTCTCGCTACGCAGAGTATGTGGAGGCCGCCCTGAACATCAGACCCGAGACTTAGGTTCTGTGACAGAAGGTTGTTTCCGTAGACAGTTCGCATCCCCAACCCGGGGGGACCCATCCCTAAGGGCCCAGCGGCGCCTGCGCCTCACCCGCCACCTCAGNNNNCTCGGCAGCCCCTGCTCAGGGCAGCCCCTGCTCTCGGCAGCCCCTGCTCTCGGCAGCCCCTGCTCACGGCAGCCCCTGCTCACGGCAGCATCTCTCTCTCTCTCTCTCTCTCTCTCTCTCAAGTTCGCCACTGTCTATAAGGCCAAAGACAAGACCAACAACCGAATCGTGGCCATTAAAAAGGTGAGTGTCGGCATGTCTTCTCGGTGTGTCGCCAAGTGTCTGGTTGCTCTTTACCTGCTTAACGAATTTTTTTTTTTTTTTTTTTTTGACCGTCTTAATGGGTAGTGGGATAGTATGAATTTTTGTTTGTAGAGAGTTTTATTTCAGTTATCTAGTTAACCTGTCTGTAATGCCTACCCGACCTGAAAAGCAAAACTGTCTTTGCTAAGTTTCTGAAAGGTTGTATGGTCTCAGACTTGAGTTTCTGGCTATCTGTTGGATATATTCTAGAAAAATCCAACCAAACAACACACACAGAGTTCCAAACTGTAGACTTTACTACTCAGGATTAGTGGCTTTTTTATTATTTTATTATAAATCTTTCCTTCCGCTGTACCCAATTTCCTTCAGTCCATAAAGTAACTACTGATTAAGTTCCTTAGAGTTTTTAGAATCAGAACATGCTGAGTTGGAAGAGGCACATGAGGGTCTTCCAGTCTCACTCCTGGGCCTGTGCGGGACCATCCCCTAGAATCTCACTGTGTACCTGAGAGTATTGTCCAAATGCTTCTGAACTCTGTCAGCCTTTGTGCTGTGACCACTTCCATGGGGAGCCTGTTCCAGTGTTCAGCCACTCACGGGTGAAAAACCTTTTCCTGGTATTCAACCTCAACCTCCTCTGATTCAGCTTTATGGTGTTTCTTTGAGTCCTGTCACTAACCAGGAGAGAGAGGAGATGTGTACTTGCCTCACTGCTACCCCTCATGAAGATGTTGAAGACCCAGATGAGGTCTCCCCTCGGTCTCCTCCAGGCTGAACAGACCAAGTGACCTCAGCCGCTCCTCATACATCTTCCCCTCAAGACCTTTCACCATCTTTGTAGCCCTCATTTGGACACTCTCTAATAGCTGAAATCTTTCTTGCGTTGCAGTGCCCAAAACTGCCACAATATTCAAGGTGAGACTGCACCAGTGCAGAGCACAGTGGGACAGTCATCTCCATCAATAGGCTGGCAATGTTTTCCTGTTGCCCCCAGAGACAGTTTGCCCTCCTGGCTGCCAGGGGACTGCAGACTCCGATTCCACTTGCCCTTGACCAGGACCCCCAGGCCCCTTTCTGTGTCACTGTTTCCAGAACTCTTTCCTTGGTCTGTGCGTACATCCAGGATTGCTCCATCTCACGTGCAGAATCTAATAGTTTCCCTGTTAATAAGGTTGGTGATTTCCCAGTCCTCTAATTTGTTGAGGTCACCCTGCAGGGCCTGCCTGCCTCTGGGGGAGTCAACTGCTCTCAGCTCGTCCTAGTTTTGTATCATCTGCAGGCTGGTTTAGTATCCCTTCCAGTCCTGTACCCAAGTCATTTATGAAGATGTTGAAGAGCACAGGGCCAAAGATGGACCTCTGTGGAGCCCCACTAGTGACAGGTCACCGGTGTGATGTTACCCCATTCACTGTTACCTTCTGTGAATGACCTGTGAGCCAGTTGCTCATGCACTGCGTGATGTGTTTATCCAACTGTGGGTTGAACTTTTTGTCCAGAAGGATCCTACGAGAGACAGTATGGAAAGCTTTACTGAAATCCAAAAGGGTTACATCAATTGGCTTTCCTTGATCAGCTTGGTGGGTTAGCTTGTCGTAAAAGCAAATCAGATGATAAGGCGGACTTTTCCTCTCATGGAGCCATGCTGGCTGTGACCGATGACTGCGTTGTTCTTCAGGAATTTTCAGTACTTCCCAGGACAATTTTCTCCACAACCTTAACAGGCCCAGAAGTGAGACTGACAGGCTTGTAGTTTCCAGGGTCTTCATTCTTGCCCTTTTTGAAAATTGGGACAGCATTTGCCAGCTTCCAGTCAACTGGGACCTCTCTGGATTCCCAAGATCATTCAGAAACCACTGAGAGAGGCCTCACAATGATGTCAGCTAGCTCTTTAAGTATTCTCAGATGAATCCTATCAGGCCCCATAAATTTATAGGGATTCAGCTGGAGCAGTAGATCCCTCAAAACTTCTGGGTCAACTGGGAACTTATCATTCTCTCAGCCATGGTCCTCCACCTCAGGGCACTGAGACCTCTTTCACTCATCACCAGTGTTGAAGACAGAGGTAACAAAAGCATTTACANTGTGGAGCCCCACTAGTGACAGGTCACCGGTGTGATGTTACCCCATTCACTGTTACCTTCTGTGAATGACCTGTGAGCCAGTTGCTCATGCACTGCGTGATGTGTTTATCCAACTGTGGGTTGAACTTTTTGTCCAGAAGGATCCTACGAGAGACAGTATGGAAAGCTTTACTGAAATCCAAAAGGGTTACATCAATTGGCTTTCCTTGATCAGCTTGGTGGGTTAGCTTGTCGTAAAAGCAAATCAGATGATAAGGCGGACTTTTCCTCTCATGGAGCCATGCTGGCTGTGACCGATGACTGCGTTGTTCTTCAGGAATTTTCAGTACTTCCCAGGACAATTTTCTCCACAACCTTAACAGGCCCAGAAGTGAGACTGACAGGCTTGTAGTTTCCAGGGTCTTCATTCTTGCCCTTTTTGAAAATTGGGACAGCATTTGCCAGCTTCCAGTCAACTGGGACCTCTCTGGATTCCCAAGATCATTCAGAAACCACTGAGAGAGGCCTCACAATGATGTCAGCTAGCTCTTTAAGTATTCTCAGATGAATCCTATCAGGCCCCATAAATTTATAGGGATTCAGCTGGAGCAGTAGATCCCTCAAAACTTCTGGGTCAACTGGGAACTTATCATTCTCTCAGCCATGGTCCTCCACCTCAGGGCACTGAGACCTCTTTCACTCATCACCAGTGTTGAAGACAGAGGTAACAAAAGCATTTACATTGTAGTTGGGTGGATGTAGATCTCTTCGTTCAGACTGCCAGTACCAGAACAAGAGGACATGGTCTTAAGTTGCGCCAGGGGAGGTTTAGACTGGATGTTACAAAGAACTTTTTCACAGAGAGTGATCCCTCAGTGGAATGGCCTGCCCAGGGAGGTGGTGGAGTCACCATCCCTGGACATGTTTAAGAAAACATTGGATGAGGAACTCATTGACATGGTCTAGATAATGGGATGATGGGATGGGGAGTTAGGTTAAAAAAAAAAAAAAAAGATGACCCTGAGATTAGTCAGATGGTTAAAGCATGGTGCTAACAACGCCAGGGTTATGGGTTTGATCCCTGTGTGGGCGTTTACTTAGGAGTTGAACTCGAATATCCTTGTGGGTCCCTTCCAACTCATAATATTCTGTGAATCTGACATTTAATATCTCTGCCTTGTCTCTGTCCCTGTTTGTGAGGTGGCCATCCTTGCCCTGTAATGGACTAGTGATACTTCTGTGCTGCTTATTGCCACTAATATACTATTTGAAAACCATTTATGTATTTTCCCCTACATTTCTGGAAAGCTGCAACTCCATTTGAGCTTCAGCTTCTTGAATTCTCTCTCAGCTGTGGCAAGCAGCGTCTCTGAATTCTTTCCATGTTACTTAACCTTGCTTTCACCTACCGTTTTCTCCTTATATCCAAGAGGACATCCCTGTTCAGCCAAAGTGGCCTTCAGCCTTATCTGTTTATCTTTTAGGAACTTGACTCTCAGAACTTGTTGACATTTAGAAATTGCATGCCCCTCTACCTTAGTCTCCTCTCCTCATGCCCAGAGTTGAGGTTTTGCTCGCACTTTTCTCCCAGTCAACAGAGATTTTAAACTCGATCCCTTCATGGTCGGCTGTGGCCAAGATGGCCACCAGTCTCCACTCACGAGGTCCACTCTGTTGACAAGCAGCAGATCAGGGAGTATGTTTGTATGGTTGCTACTAGCAGCAGCTGTTGTAAAAAGCATTCTTGGTTCTGTTAGAATAGTTTCTTGACTTTTGTCATCTGGAAATATCCCTGTTGAGATTCTGGACTTGAAATTTAGGGGCAGTAGATGATTGCGACAGAAGGACTTTAAGCCAACCCAAGTTTACAGCCTATACTAATTTTATTAGAATCCTTCTAAGATGACTGTCAATTACTTAGTTCTCATGCTCATGAATCATTCTCATTAGTGATGTAGTAAAGCTTTGTGTGTACAAAGCATTTTAGGCTGTCGGGTTTTATTTTGTCTGTTTTCCATGCTGGCATGGCAGTTTTTAAGCTGTTGTAACAACTAATGCTGTAGCAACAGTTTTTTTCTTAAGGGGGAAAAAACCCTCAACAAAACCACTAAAACTAACCTAACTAGTAAAGTGCTTCATTATACTAAACCTCACTCTTATCTTAGAAGAGTAGTACGTACTAAAGAATATGTTCCCCACTGTTGGGGCAAATGTCTTAATTTTATCTAACATGGAACATTTATTTTCAGATTAAACTGGGGCATAGATCAGAAGCTAAAGATGGTGAGTTTTAAAATTAATTCATGCTGTAGAACCTGTGCTTTATCTGCTGGTTTTTTGTAACTTGGTACATGAATTTCACATACCGTACATTTGCTGAGGAAAATAAGGCTAGAGCCCAGTGTAAGGCTTCGCAAACTGGAGGGACAGACTAAGGACACCTGTGCACATATGGGGTATTCCTAAACATGAGTGTATACACTCGTGTCTCCTATACCATGGTACCGCGGTCTTGTTCATCTCTCATGAAGCCCCCCATCCACGTGGAATGGCAGCTCATTAATATGCAAATTAGCCCCACACCCTCACACTGCCTCCCGGCACTTTTTTTGGCGCTGCATTGCTGTGTATCAGTTCCCGTGGTGGCTGTGTGGGGGTGGTGAGGGGGAACCACTGCTGCTGTGCCTGTGTGGGTTGATTTGCATATTCATGACTGCCTAATTGCATAATCATGTATGCCAGGCCCCGCATGCACAGTTGTGAAAAAGGGACCTCCTTAATTGCTGAAAAATCACATTGCTAAGGTGTGAAGCCAGACGTGAATATAGCATAATAGCAAGAGCACTGAGCTTAGAATACCTTTTTGTATCAGTGCATCTCTGTACCTTAAATTTTTTAAATGGGTGAAAGTATTTGTGTCTGTTACTAGGTGTTTCCTTTGTTCTATTTTTGTGATGTTTGCAGAAAAACAAGGTCTTAAAACTCTTGTCTCTGTGTTGTTTTGTTTGGTGTTCAGCTTTGTAGAGAACGTGCTATAACCAGCCACGTGCCTCTAGGCATGGATTACAAATTACCCATTATTCTTGATCTTCTCTTGCAGCTGATCTGGTGTAGTGGAATTTTTTTAGTGTGCAGGCTGCTGTCCTTCAGGAGGATCCTGCGTCAGGTTGCCAGATTTTCAGTGAAGAATCATTGCTATTAACTCTCCTGCTCAGTTGTATGAAAAAAACTTTTAAAGATAAACTCATCCCAGAGTCTCACAGTTGAGTCGGCTGCCCAAGAATCATAATCCACTGGGCCTTCAGTGGGCTAATGGCCCTTAGGGATAACCATTACTTTTGGCCTGAACAATGTCTAGTTATATGTAGCTGAGGAATGTTATTAAAAATAACGATCATATCTGCTTTCCCTGTGTTGTAACATGGCATGGGGTTTTTTTCCCGTCTGTGTTAAGGCTTTGCCTCCCAAAAGCAGCCATTGTTAACATGATTCCAAAACAGGTAATTAAAATATGCAAAGCAGGAGTGCAAAGTAATCCATATAGCTTTGCCCAAAACTTTGCTAGTCTTAGCACTGAATCATTTCTCAGGTTTTAGGACAGCACTGTTTTTCAGCTTGTGTGCGGCTGAAACTTCCTGTGCAATATACCACAGAAGCATTTGCTTGCCAGTCAGTTTTCAAACAAACTACACATACAACCATTTTTGAAGAAGGAATTGGTACCCTGAAGAACCATGGTTTGATCGGTGCAGTCAGTGTGACTGCTGAAGTGCACCCATCACCCGTCATTACCCTCTGGTTTTAACTCTGTAAAATTTGGTTGTGAGAAGATACAAGCAAGGGTGAGCAGGTTTTGATCATTTACCTTTTATGCCTCACTTTTGTCACGGCATGAATGTAGGTGAACATGTGGCTTGTATTATTAAATAATGCTATGTCAAAAAGAAAAGAGAATTACTCATTAGCTGCATCAGTATGCCTCCTTCAGGAAGTGAGATACCTTGAAGAACTGATACTTGCAAGATAAAACTTTTCTTTAAAATAAAAGCAAGCCCTTCCAATACCTTGAAAATGCAACTTTTTTTTTTTTCCCTCTAGGCTTTTGGTAGGATTTTTTCTTTTTGCCAAAAGGGAAATATGTTGCTCCATAATGTAAACCCAATTACTATGGTGTGAAATGTATTTGCTGTGGAAGAAAGTGTATACCCACTTCTATTCTGCAGCAGTTTACATAGTTATGGCAAGGTACTTGTTATTTAACAAACTGGTGAGTAGTGAGAATGTAACTCGTAATAGTAAATTGTGAGTGGGTAATGGAATGAGAGATTTATTTGGAGCTTAATCCAAAATTTCTAGTTTTGCTCTTTCATCTTCTTTTTATTTCGCATCAATTTAGGAATCAACAGGACGGCCCTCAGGGAGATAAAACTATTACAGGAGCTAAGCCATCCAAATATTATTGGTGTAAGTAAAATGAATGCTGCCTCTAGAATCAGTCCTCAAATACCTTTGATAGAGGTTCAGACTGAAATGTAGAACTATTTGGGTCATGGAGCTTTTACTTAATGTTATTTAAGCTTTTCTCACAGCCCAGAGTGAACAGTACAACAATTGTTAGAGCAAAATGCCTATTTCAACAACAAAGGTGAAGTACTGTATGTGGATATTAATAGTGGTAAGAATTTTGGAAATGTAGACTACCTGTTTTTGCAACTGTGCGATAGATTTGCAAATTAATTGAGTGCTGAGTTTACCTGATTGATGCTTCAGATGGAACTGGTGACAGTCAAAAAGCAGGCTTTTGTAAGAAATGCTAAAGGGGAAGTTGTTTGGCTTATTAGGCTTTAGCATACAAATACAAAGTCTAAAATCTTTGTTGGAAGGAGTGAAATCTGTATCTTTTCAGTTTCAGTGTGCATTTTGGTAGATTTACAGCTACAGATATCCAACTGGATCTAAAAATATATTAACATTAGTAATTTAACTGTTTTGGAATGGAAATACTGTTTTTTCTTGATGGTTAACTTATTCTCAAAGTGATTGCCCTAGCTATCAAACTTGGAGAATATGCAGAGAAGGATAACCAAAATGGCAAAGGGTTGGAGCTTCTTCTTTATGGAAGAGGAAAAGGTTGGGAATGGGGAGGCCTACAAAACTGAGGTGGTAGGTGGAATCGATGTTAGAACTAGTATTTACAAACCTCATACTAGAAATCAGAGATGTGTTTAAAATGTATTTGCAGCAGCAGTGGAAATTGTACTGCTTGACTCAGTGTGTACTGGATTTCTGGAGTGTGTTGCCAGGGGCATTTTACAAGCAAATAGCATCAGTAGTTCAGGAAAGAGTTGGACAAATTTATAATCAGCAGTTCCATAATCAGGTACTTATGGCAGTACAATAGACCATGTTGTGCCTCTTGTAGTAGTCCTGACAAAATTTTTGTGGATATCAGGAGTGGAAGTGGCGTAATTGCAGCTGTTATGGACTATTCAGATGACTGTCTTGCAGTTCAGAAATTCACGTGGTCATCACACTGAGATCAAGGAATGAATCACTCCATAGAGAGCATACCTTCCTTATCTTGAAGATAGAACACCAAGCCAGATAATCTCTTGTTTTGGCTCAGCATCACACTTGTGTTGTCTCAAATTAAGAACTGATTCTGTTGTTACATGACTTCACCGTAAGAAAGGGCTGTTGGATACTCTCCAAAGAGTTTTATTTGTCCTGGAAAGCTTTCTAGAAAGATGAATACACACCTAAGAATATCTGAAAGTAAGTTAATAGGCTTAACATTGATAATTTCTAAATATTGCGTGCTTATGTGAAGCAAATACATAGAGCTGAATCCATGGGCAAACAATCTGGTCTTGATAAAGAGTAGGAGTTTAGTAGAACTGAAAAGTTTGGGGAGAGGACAAGGTTGTGCGTTACATTATCTGTTGTAATGTAAGTTAATTCTTTCTCTTTTTTCCTAACTCCAAGGCAGAGGAGCAATAGATGGTGTAAAATGCTATTACTGTATTTAATGAGGATTGTTTTCTGTTTTGGAGACTGAGTTAAACTCATCTGAGTAAGAGTTTTTGTGTTACATGTCAAAAAACTTAAACTAGTTCTCAACACACTGAAAACCCATATGCAGACTACAATGGTGTTGAATTTGAAAAAACTGGAAACATGAGAGTATGCGTAATCGTAATGTATTTTTTTTTGCAGCTCATAGATGCATTTGGACACAAGTCTAATATTAGCTTGGTGTTTGACTTTATGGAAACGGATCTAGAGGTAAGATTTTTTTTTGCAAGACTTTGTTTTGTTTGTATCTTAAGATGGTTTGTGAAAATGCTGCTTTAACAAGCTTATATGCACCCATATTAGAAAGGTGAGTTTGATTTTGTCAGTTGGTAAAGATCATGTCTTTAAAGTAGTGAGTTCTTGGTTGATTAATTCCTTTACTTTTAAGTACTTGTCAGCATGATCTTCAAGAAACACTTTTGTTTATTATGTTAGTTTTCTGGGACTCCAGTCAGAGCTTAGAACCTTGGTCATAGATCAGCTTCTTGGAGTGCAATTGTTAAGAATAATATCAAACATATTCAGATAAGTGTGATGCTAAAATATATCGAATGATGAACTGGAACCAAAATGGCATGCACCTGAAACATTTTTTTAAATGTAGTAATGCTAGGTACAGTTATACCTCCTCCATCACGAGGAAAGGGACAGGCCAATGCCATCGCGAAAGCCTAACCTCGCAAAGAATTGCAGGTCATTAATAGGCATGCAGGCCACGCCCGTTGTTCCACCCCCGGAACTCCGGAGGGCTCCGAGGGCTTCTCCCCT